>MJCC01000008.1:465509-490870 GCA_001766655.1 Phytomonas francai
CCAATGACAATGACGGTAATGCCAATGCCAATGACAATGACGGTAATGCCAATGCCAATGACAATGACGGTAATGCCAATGCCAATGTCAACCACGGTAATGCCAATGACAATGACAACCACGGTAATGCCAATGACGGTAATGCCAATGCCAATGACAATGACGGTAATGCCAATGCCAATGTCAACCACGGTAATGCCAATGACAATGACAACCACGGTAATGCCAATGACAATGACAATGACAATGACGGCGAGGAGAGCCAAAGTGACGGTGGGGAGTGGATCACACCGGCGAACATTCACGAGTTTCGCAATGGGGTGGGCCCGCGGAGCCGCGGCGGGGGCGCCGGACGGCTCTTCGACGGCGGCGTCGCCTGCGTGACCTCGGACTACGCGATGCAGAACACGCTCCTCCACCTCGGTGTCCCCGTCGTCGGCGTGGACGGGATGCGGATTGAGGAGCTCCGGCTATGGCTCCTCCGTTGCACCGCCTGCTTTACCCTCGTGAGCGATACCACGCGGCAGTTCTGCCCATCCTGCGGCTCTGGTGATACCCTACGCCGCGTGAACTACGTTGTCGGCGCCGACGGCAAGAAACAACTTTTTATCAACTTTAAAAAAACCATTAGCACACGAGGCACGATCTACAATCTGCCAAAGCCAAGAGGTGGGAAACGAGGGACAAATAGAACCCTCGTCCTGCGCGAGGATCAGCTCGCACAGGTGATCAAGGGCACCTCGGGTGTGAAGATAAAGGAAAAGGAGGCGAACTTCTCGGACGCCAATGACGAATTTGCGGCGTTTGGCGAGCCTGTACGGCGTAAAAAGCGAAATTTTGTTGAGCCCAAGACAGTATCCTCATACCACAAGTATAACATGAATGAAAAGAGGAAGCTTCGAGCAGCACGGAATAAATAACCGTGTGTGGATGCCTTCTTCCCTTTTTATTAGTACGGATTCGGAGAAGAGTAACAGCGTTAGCATTTGAGTGAGTATTGCTTGGGAAAACACGTTTAATTTTTTTGTTGAAAATATGAATAAAAATTAAGAATCCACAAGAAAGTATAAGTGGAACAAAAATAGTGATTAGGCGAGGCGAGCTTTTTGTGGCCTATCTATGCTACCATAAATAGATGGGGAGGAAGAGGATGGTCCACGGAGGGAGGAAATAATTCAGGAACGGTTGTTTTGAGAATAATCATCTTTCAATTATTATTATTATTATTATTTATTGATTAGGATGTAGCCATTTTACGAAACTCCAGGATATTTAGGCCCCACATAGTGAGCAAATTTTGTAGAACATCAATTGAACGCATTTAGGTTTACTTTTTTTGAAGTTATAAGACAAAAAAAAGTAAGAAGACTCAGAAATGACCTCTAAAAAGCCCCTTGCCAAACACTTCTCGCGCTTTTGCTTCTTTGCTGTCGGATTTCACGCGGTGGGGCTAGTTGGCCCCTTTCTATACTCCCGCTGCGCCCACGATCGTTTTTTTGAGGCTCATTGGGAGTTTAGCACTCCTATTTCGCGACGTCGTAAGACGTATTGGAGGTTTTGGGATCCGTCATTTCGCATGCCAGTGCTCTCAAAAGAAGAGAATCGTTGCCTTTCGGCCTGGCTGCGGCTGATGGAGGCCCCCGCTCCGCAGCCAATGGAAGATCTCTCTCTGGATATTCGCACACACGATACAATGGCTCTTTATAACGGACTTCATGAACTGCAGTGTGGTATCTACATTGTTCAACACTGTTTGCATAAAATCACCCCCTATCTTGTGGATTTGAGGAAAGAAGTTCAGGGAAATGTGACTTTTCTTCATTTTAAGTTGGAGTTCGATATGGAGGGACGAATACCGCTGACGTCGTGGTGCTTTCCTTGCGGTCGGTTACCCACGTCGGTTTCACTGCAGCTTGAAAAAAAAGGCCCCAAAGCTGCTGATCCGCTTGTCATTGCTTCGGTAGAAAATCGCTGGTATAATGGATCTATTTGGTCCGATCAAACGTCATCTTACCCTTCTTTTTGGGGGGATATTGGTGATTTGGTTAGGTGCTATAACGCCTTTATGTCTACTTTGATCGTGCAAACCGCTATTCCCGTCAAGAAACGCATTGACGAGACGCGGGCATGGTTGTCGAAAATCGCTGAAGAGCTGGAAGAGCAGCAGTTAAAACAGATTTCCATGTAACTCATTGAGGCTTCGCCACAGTAGTCAGGTAAGAGTGATACAATAAAAAGTTATTATTTTTAGTAATATTCCTTTGCTAATGGATTTTTTTTGCTCCATAACCTACGGTTAATTGTTTTCTGAAGCTTCTCATCACATTCATTTGCCTGTTGCCTATTAAATGATCTATGAGAATATTCATGAATCCCCTTTATGCTGCATAATTTGACTTTTTCGTTTTTTAATGCCCTCCAGAGCCGTGTTACTGTAGTAAAATCAAAATTATAGGAATCTAGGCATATAAATAAAGGTGAGCTCTTGTTTTTATCGATTTATCTGTGCATACCTAACACAACAAGGCGTAGTCCAGGCGTGACTTGAAAGATCACACCCCTTTGTTGTTGTTGTTGTTGTCTTAGCTATTATTTCATATAGGTGTTATTGGTGTCGCTTTTTCCTGCTGTTTGTTTGTTTTCTAGCTCTATCCAAGCCGCTTCGCTATGCTTCGCCGGACGCTTTGCCGTTTGATGGCGTCGGAGGCGATTGGGATCGCGCATCCGGACGTGTTGTGGGGGCATATGCAAGGCCAGTACGCGGGGCCGGGCTGGGCCTGCTACCTCAAATCCCTGCCAATGGAGTGCTTTATGATGCAGGGCGGCTCCACGATGACGAACGTGACCGACCGCGAGGGCGCCTTCGTCGACCCCGAGGACCCCCGACACCCCCTTGCGCTCATGCAGTTCGGCCCCGGCGGGCATTCCGACGCCTCCCTGCTCGACCTCACCTGGGGGAACTTCGGTAGCGTCTCCCGCGGCTCCCGTCTAATGCAGACGCTCTACGACGCCTACCTGGAGCCCTTCTCGATGAACCGCGTCTGCGCGCAGCTGTATTTCTACCAAAAAGTCCCGAACAACTACCACGCCTCCGTCGAGGCCTCGGCGGAGTACATCGGGCAGACCGCGGCGCTCATCGGGCAGGTCATCATCGGCATCGGGAGCTGTATTATGGAGGGGGTCACGATCAAAGGGGACACCAACTGCGTGTACATCGCGGAGGGGGTGCAGATTTTAGAAAACACCTGCATCGTGAGCGATGCGCCGACGGACTTGCTCGCCTACCAACGCCATGAGGCCCTCAACCCCTACCAGCAGTGGGATGGCATGGATGGGGTTTGCCGGGTCATGCCGAACACGATCATCGAGCAGAACTGCTTCTTGGATAGCTGCTCGATCGGCAGCTTTAACCGCATCGGACATAATACGAAGATCCTGAAAGGAGTGGTCACCGGGATTATGGTGCACATCCTCCCCGGCAGCGTCGTGACCCCGGATACGAAGATCAACGACGGCGAGATCTGGGGCGGCGCGCCCGCGCGGAAGGTCGGGGATGTCGGCAAATTTGAGTGGAAGAGGCCGTACTACCCCTCACTGCTTCACAAGGAAAGCGTCAATGAGTCCTACCGGAATATGTCGCGCTACGGGGATCAGGTCGTGCATTTTGAGAACGCCATGGGGGAGCTGGAGTCGTTGATGATTCGATACGAGGAGGATATCGACCCTGAAACGAAGGCGAAGATACGCGATTTTGAGGAGGGGCGTGAGCCTTTTCACCACATGGTCACACGTATTACGCAAGGCTGGTCGCCCGCCTCGAGGCCAGATGAACGAAACTACAACTTAACGCCACCCCTCCCCGCCGTCAAGCTCTACGCGGAACACGATAAAGATTCTAGCGATAGTAATCTGCACGGTACGTATAAAGACTTGACTAACTTCTTCAACGACTTTAGATGGTAGGGTAGACCCCTTATGGTATTTGATAGGGTGTTGGCCTGGACTTTTCGTGTTTTCCGAAGCCTTGTTCGAAACCATGGACCTCGTCATTATTGTTACTTATCCCTTCGCCTCACTTGGTTTAGGCAATTGCAAGCTTTCGATACTTGTTGCTCAAATTAATAGCATTATAGTAGTATATGTAGTTTGAGATATTGTGGGAGCAAAAAGGTGAGGAAATTGATGCAGTTCGAAGCGTTGATTCTTTCTTTTTAGTACTTTTAGGAATTGCTCTTATCAAATACTCTTGTTTGGGGTTACTTCTTTAGATTAATAAAATTGCTTGCTATTCCCTTCCCCCCATTTGTTTTTATTAGAGTTCTTATTGTTAGGAGCCGTTGTTGGCATGAATGTGCCTATTACCGCTATTGATGTTTTGATGTTTTCACTTCATCACAATTAACAGTGTTCAAGTTGAAAATAGGTATGAAGAGGGAAAAAAAAGAGGTAAAGATTCTGTGCAGCCCCTTTTCAAGCTCTTGTTGATAGGAGTAAGTTAAATCTTAGGATTTTTGTCCAGTTTCGGAAGAACCGTATCGCTTTTCTTTGTCCTGTTTTCACGAGAGTAAGCCTAATTCTAAACAAGTGCATTCAAACATATATATATTGATTGGTTCATGCTTAGATATATTCGAAAGGTACAAAATTCAGAAACAATAAGGCAACATATCAATGATAGACACAGAAATGGAAGACTTTGACCTGATTTCTGGAGGGACCACTCCTGCTTTCAGGAGCGCGGTGCCTTCGGGAGGAGGTGATGCTTGGGAGTTCCATCTTCCCATAAAGTCTTTTGGTCCTATTGAGATACGTGGCCTTTTCGAGGACCTTCATGATAAGATTCAACGGCTTGAAAGCGATTTTGTGCGCATGCAGAATCAGTTAAAGCGATCGAATCAACACGGTCACAGCCATTGCAGACAGTTTGCCGAAGTATGCAAGGATCTAGAAAATTATTTTTTCCGTGATACTGGCCTACTGATCACAAGTCTTGCAAAAGAAGATAGGTGCGCGGAACCAGTGCAGAACTCATCTACAGATTTTGTAAAAGAGCTTCTCCACAACTTCAGAGAGGAGATTGAGCGACAGGGGAAACGAACGGAGAGCCGGCTGAATCAAATGGAGGTAAATCTCACCGAATTCAAACAGACCCTCGAGCAGCACCGCAATCAAACCATCTCAGAGATTCGAACGTACGTTGATGAATATACGCAGAACATGCTGCGGCGTTTTTCACTAGAAGGGAAAACGAACGTGGAGGGTTCACATCGGTCACTTGCGGAACCTATTGCAATGCTGAAATGTGAAATTACGAACAAACTAGATCAGATGCAGACCCTCTTCAATGAGAATATTGACATGCGTATTCAGGACCTTCGTGCGGAATTCACCGAAAACGCTGCGCTGAAGGCAGCTTCTTCAGCCAAAGTTGAGAGCCTTCAACACTACGTGCACACCCTGGAGGCCTCTTTGCGAGAAACTGTGAATAAATGGGATATCCAGCAAGTACAATTATCACATAACGCCCACGACACTCAATCGCGAATTCAACAACAACAAAATGAACTTCAGTATGTGAAAAAAGCGCTGCAGGAGCACCGTGAGCAGATTGTCGAGCTGCAAGGGAATGCCCCCTTGCATGGGGCCTTTCAGGAAATCAAGGACTGGCTAATAGACCTGGAAAAGCGTGCAGTTAATCATGGCGGAATGCAGGAAAAAATGCAGTGCGTGGAGGTTGAACTGGATGAAATCCAAAAAAAACTCCACCTAGCCACCATGAAGGCTGAATAAAATAAGTACGATTCTATTTCATGTGAATGCCTGCAGCCTTACAACTATATATTGAATCAGCGTATTCATTCGCATTCTACACTTGTCTCTGTTGTTAATGAGCAATAGATTATACTATAGATTTACCATGTGGTTTATTTCTACCTCATCCTTTTTTTTCCCGTATCCGAAAATGTGTCATGACACCTGAGCTTTAGTCTATGAAAACACAGAAAGCAAAGATGGAGTCCCTTATCCAGCAGAAATCCCGTTATTATTGTTATTATTATTATTGCGATTTTAATATCCTATCCAATCATTAAAGGGTTATTCTCTTCTTCATTGTTATAATTTTTACCGCATTTAAGGTGAATATATATCTATAGGACGAATAGAGCGGGTGAAGAGAGCGTTTAAATTCGGTACTTGTACCTGATTGGGTACTATAATTAAAAGCATTGGTTTTTTTTTTTTTCCAAGGCACGCTCAATGCACACTCAGAAGGAGGAAGTTAGTATTGGAGACAATGTTCTCAATAAGTTAAAGAAGGACTTTCAGGAGGTCATGGAGGCCCTAAAGGAGGAGGAGGGGCATGAGTACTTCCAGACGGAGTATGAGCGGATTTACCTCGCGCTCAGAAAAAGCCACGAGTCGGAGAAGATGCTGATCGAGGAATGCCAGAAAATGACGCACGAACTGCTCGGAAACGCTGCGAAGATGCAAACCGCGGTGAAGCTATCCCAGGGCGACCACAGCATGATCGAGGCCCTCAAACGCGAAATCGAGAAGGCATGGCAGGTCGTGGACAGCGCGAACGATAAGGATCAGCGGGCCCGCGAGACGGTGGTTTCTCTTCGGCAGGAAATCGCATCGCTGCAGTCGTTGATTGAAGAGGGCAGCGTGCTCACCTCAGACCACACGGCGAATTTGGATCACCTGAAGATGGAAACGAAACGACTCCAATCGGAGTGCGAAGAGATGACAAAACGAAATGCGAAATACAGCAAAAGCATTGCCGAGTTGAAGGCTCAAATAAAGGAAGCTGAAGATAATATGTATAACTACGAGGAAGAAATCACACGTCTGGATGATCATTACAAATTGACGAATCAGGAGTACTGCCGTGAGCGAGGTGCGCGGGAGCGCGCTGAATATCAGTGCAAAGAGCTGATTGTGGTTCTCCGAACACAGGAGAACGAATTAAAGACCATAAAGGAACGGCAGAGGGCGTTGGAGGCCTCCATCGCCGACTATCATTCTGAGATCAACATAGCCTTAGAGAAGAAGCAGGCGCTGGAGAAAAAGCTTGAAACCGCCGACCGACAGCTTTTCCACACCCAGCAGTCCTGCAATGATAGCGTCGACACGACGATGAACCTCAACAATCGACTGCAGGAGACGAATCAGACGATTGTCGGTCTCGATCGTAAGATCCTCGAGGCGGATAACGAGCACGAACGCGTTCAGCGCATCAAAGACCGCGATATCAATGAACTGGGGCGATTGCAACAGTTGAATGAGAGCATTCGACGCGAGCAGGAAAATATATCGCACCAACGCGATCAGGTTCGCCTTCGGATCCAGTCGCTTATGAAAGAAAGGGAGAGCTTTGAAAAGGCTCACACCATCATCCTCAAGGAATGCACCGATATCGAAAAAAAAGGTCAGGAAGAGGTTGAGAAGCAAGACATGATCAAAGCCCGCATCCAAGTTGAAGCAGAGAATCAAAAAGAACTTGAGGTATTCATTCAAAAGCAACGCGAGATAGAGGCGGGTCTGTTAGAAACCCTCTCCCGCTTCGAGAAGGAGACGACGAGGTGCGTGAATGAGAGCTCGCAGGTTGCCATCGACCACAACAACACGCAGAATGAGCTCCTCATGGCATGTGCGTCCGTCGAAGAGACGAAAAAGTGCATTGAAGAGAGCGAGGCGAACCTGTCAAAGCAGCAAAGCGTGTACGAGCAGGTTCGCGCGGGGCGAAACCAGTTCTCGAAGAGGCTGCTCGAAACTCAGGACGAGGTTGTCGAGCTTAAGCAGAAGTTCAAAATAATGGATCACCAGCTCCTCCAGTTTAAGGAGGAGCTCCATATTAAGGAGCGGAAGGATCAGGAGGAGGTCGCCACCCAACGGAAGATGATGGAGCGGCTGACGAAAGCGCAGAAGCACATGGACGAGGAGGTGATTGCGTTCGAGGCGACGAAGGCAAAGTCTGTCTCGATCGGCCTGAGGATCAAACAGTTGGTGAAGATCGTCAGCAGCTGCGATAAGGAGCTTTCCGCGCGACAGCAGCAGCTTCTGAAGGTGACCCACAATCGGGATATGCTCGGAACGCAGCTTGTGCGCCGAAACGACGAGGTCGCGCTGCTGAACGAGAAGCTTCGCCTGCAGAATGAGGCGTTGGTGGAGGGAGAAGCTGCGTACCGAGAGAGGATGGGGGATCTACGCCTCTTGCGATTCAAGATCTCTGAGATTGGGCGTCAGGCGAACCTCGCGAACTCCCGCCTGAGGGATCTGAAAGAGAGTAGAGAGAACCTACGAGATCTCAAACGCCAGCTCGAGATAGAGAGGACAAAGGCCATCGCGCTAGCCGAAGAGATTGAGGACCCGAATAAAAAAACCCGACGAAAAATAGAAGGCAAAGATCCTTCACTGGAAGAGCTCCAGGAGAAGCAGCAAGTCTTACGGAAGCGGCTCATCTCCAAAGCTGAAGAGTGCCTAGAAAAAGAGCTTATCCTGGAGGAAAGGAAACGCTTAGTAACGGAGCTTCAAAATGTAATCGCTAATCAACTTGGGCCAGAGGTGGTGCGGCAGCTTAATAGCTGCCATTATAACTTGCTGAAGAAGTCCACATCGATGAAGGCAAAGGCCTCGGAGCTCAATATGACCTCCACCCACATTACGGAGTTAAAGTATGAAGCGGAGCGTCTTCGTCGCGAGTTGCACGATATGAAGCGCAAATTTTATGAGGTGAAGATCAAGAACGATACGATGACTGGAGCCTACTTTCCAGACGACTTAGATCGATTACATAAGGCAGGGCACCTCAAAGAATCTGTTAAATCGGATGCAATAGCAGGCGGGAAACCCTCCGAGAGCTCGAAGCAGGGCAAAATCTAGGATCTAAGCTTCTAGTAGCGCCCGGATATACGCTTTAGCCCATCTCAGCACTATTTCACCCAAATTCTTTCAGGACGGCACATATACCTGCATGTATGTCAGCATGTATGATATGACAAAAGCAACCAAAGTAGGCATTGATGAAATTGTGCTATACAAGGTTGTGGACATGTAAAGTATCATTTTTTATTAGTCTTTCTTATCCTTTATTTCAAGAGAGCTATTTTTCGTTGCATTACCAAATGGTTTTGTTCAGGCAAATACGTCTGAGACGCGCATCGAATGTTGTGTCAGTGTACTATAAGCTATACAACTGAATGTGGTTTCTTTATGACGTGTGCTAATTCACATTGTTGTAAAATGTATTGTCTATCGCTACATATCGATCCACATATATTTTCAGCAGATGTAATAATGTGCCAAGCAACAAGAAAAACAAATGGGCCAACAGTTACGGGTGATCCTGCTATAAGGTTCAACATATATATATATATATATATATATAATATAGTGTATGAGAGAGAGAGAGAGAGAGATAGAAATCTGCTTAGCTTATATCATCTTTTTTTTTCGGACTCTATCCCTTCCTTTCTACTATAACGACATATAGCTTTCGCATTCAATAAAAGGTCTACTCCGAAAGAACACCACCGGTAAACATGACGTCTGTTGCATCCGGCGCGAAGGTCCTTCGCATGAAGGAGAGCGACGCGCAGAAGCTGCTAGCGATGAACTGCCACCTCGGCACGAAGAACCAGAGCAACGCGATGAAGAAGTACATCCACAGCCGCACGAAGGAAGGCACGAACATCATCGACCTGCACATGCTGTGGGAGAAGCTGATCCTTGCGGCGCGCGTGATCGCTGCGGTGGAGAACCCGCAGGACGTGTGCGTGTGCTCGACGCGGCTCTTCGGGCAGCGCGCGATCTACAAGTTTTCGCAGCTGCTGGGGACGACGTACAGCGCGGGGCGGTTCATCCCGGGCACGCTGACGAACCAGATCCAGAAGAAGTTCATGCAGCCGCGCGTGCTGGTGGTGACGGACCCGCGCACGGACCACCAGGCGATCCGCGAGGCCGCGCTGGTGAACATCCCTGTGATCGCCTTCTGCGATACGGACGCGTGCCTGGAGTTCGTCGACATCGCGATCCCGTGCAATAACCGCGGGCGGAACGCGATCGGGATGATGTACTGGCTGCTCGCGCGCGAGGTGCTGCGGCTGCGCGGGACGATCCCACGGTCGGTGCAGTGGGACGTGAAGGTGGACCTCTTCTTCTACCGCGACCCGGAGGAGGTGCTGAAGCGCGAGGAGAAGGACACCGCGGCCGCGCCGGCGCCCGCCGCCGACGAGGATCTTGGTTGGGCCGAGCGCAACGACAACGTCTGGGAGCAGTAAGCTGGCACCATCCCCACCCTCCCTTTCGCTGCGCAGCCACCACAAGGGCAGAGGAGGAGAGCTGATTAAAAGCACAAGAATGTGAGTCAGAAATGATGTTCGAAGATGCATTCTGTGTCCGACAACATTAGAAGCACTCACTAACTACCTAAAACCTTTATTTGAATGAAAGGCTCTTGTTATTTCTAATATCACCATATTTTGAATTAAAAAAAGACTTTAACATCATTTTATTCACATATGTGCTTGGTCATTGATGGGTTTAACGGCTTATCTTTTTGGATTGTATGGGTATTTAGAACTTTTGCCTTTTCTATTCCCTCATTCCTATTTTTTATCTTGATTTATAACATATTGTTTAAATTTATAATCAAAAGTTCTAGTACAAGTATTTAGGTACACCAAACAAGCGAAGATTTTCGTTTTCTATTTTACAGAGATTTTTAGGGATTGCATGTGCCTGAAGAATAAAATTTCAGTTGTTTCATACTTTATTTAGTAAAAAAAATTTTAGCAACACTTAAACCACTTTCTTATTCCTAGTGAACAGGCTCAGAATCAGCATATTCCCTATAACGCGCACGCACATACGACATACAGAAACAGAAGAAAACAATATAATAGGCATGACTTCCAGACAGTCAAATTTTTTCCGTCCAGCGACGTTCATCATTCTAACTTTCTTTCTTCTTACTTTTTTTGACTGCTCGGTGTTTGTGCCGACTATCTACACCGTAATGCCAAAGATCATCGACATCTTAACCCACAACGGTAAGTCTGACAGTTGCGAGGTTTGTGGTGCAGTTCTGGAGAGCATCGATATCGTTCAACATTTGTCCTCGAGATCCGTGGATAGATGCGCGGCCATTTGCGGCCCATCTTGCGCAAACTCAGAAAATTGGGATTTTACTGGTCTACGTCCACCATTGGGCCCAAGTTTCAAGGATAGCAACAGGGTGCTGTCGTTGGAGATGTATCGGTATTGTCAAAACATTTTAGATTGGACACTCAATGTATTTGAGGTCAATAATAACAAGAACAATGCCGTCAGGTCGTTTATATGGGAAAATCAGTACTTTCTTTGCCATTATATTGCCACTAATGTGGATCTTACTAATTCTGGCTACAAGACAGGATTTTCAGAAGAACAGATACAGGGGAAGTCCGTCCCGTCGTCAAACGGAACCGGGAAACACATCAGCTTCAGGTACCCGATACCCTCGCAGGTAGGCAAATCAGCCCTTTCGCTTCCATTGTACACGCACACATGGTTTCTACGCCACCCGATGAATAAATTACATCATCGGTATTGCTATGACTTCTGCGAGGCCACGCTTAACCCAAAGGAACGTGTGCTCCTGGTTCTGTGGAGACAAATGGTGATTTACAATCTACACCACTTTTTATATGCATGCCGCCATGTGTATCCGTGGTTTGTTCGGACAACAGCTATCCTAGCGTTTCTCTTTGCCCAAGCTCTCGGGAGCTATGACTCCGTGAACGTGTATCGATCTAAGTCAAAGGACTGGGATCCTTCACAGCCTGGGCTCAAGGATAACTCATCACGCATCGAACGAAATGGGATTTTAATGAAAGGATCTAACATCCTTGACCATGCAAATGGAAATCAGGGGGTCGGTGGTAACTTTGCTTCTTCTTTAGACGCTTACTACTCGACTCGATCAGGGCAGAATTCGAAGCGAAAGAAAAAATGAATGTCCTCCCTATATTGAAGGAATTTAACTCTTCACTTATTCAGAAATAGTATATATGTTTCGTTCATTTTTTAGGATGTTTTTTTTAAATGGTGAATTTACTGTTATAATCAATTGTGTGTACGTGAAACTTAATTCAATGCTGAATCAAGGGTAGTCTGTTTTTTTTTGCAATGAATGTATTCGAGTTAATTACGAAAATCCTGACTCTTGTTCATCCATATAGTTTCATGGTGTAGAACCCGTAAACATTCTTCTAGACAATTTTATTTTTTTGACTATTACTTTATAAGATTTTTCTATATAAACAGTATTATATTTGATGTTTATAATTTCTTTATGCTGTTTAATTTTCTCGGAAAGAATTTAGTAAAAATTATTCTAAAAGCTCGCAATCGAATTTCACGTTCAGTTGCGTCTATACCCTCGAAACTAAATAAAATCTGAGGATCACATGCCTCATTCCTCATTCATGTGCGTCACCCACTGTTATTGAAACAGAATTAAAACGGAGGATGTGTTTACTTGGTCCGTGTATTTACCCTTTGCCTTACTGAACAAGCACACACACACACACACGTACACATACACACACAAGCCAAGCTGTCACACCGTGCACACGCCGCTTACCCTCTGCTCGTCGCCCCTCTTCATCCTTCCTTGTCCTGTTTTGAAGGGCGTGTGTCCTCCCCCCCCCTCTCCCCATTGGGACTGAGGCTGTGACATGGCCACCGTGCACGTCTTCGTGGGGCAGTGCGGCAATCAGCTCGGGCCGACCGTCCTCGACCTCCTTGCGAGCGAGGCCCACGGCAGCGGCGCCGAGGACTGCCAGGCGCGCGTCTCGGCCGCGCACTTCCGGCGGGACCCCGCGGACGGGCCCGGACCCCCGCGGCCTCGCTGCGTGATGGTCGACATGGAGCCCAAGGCGATGGCGTCGGCGATCGCGCGGGTGAACGGCCGCGGGGGAGAGGAGCGGGAGGGGGCGGGAGCAGCCACCGACCCCGCGCGGATCCCCCCGCTCTACAGGCTCTCCGCGCGGCAGTGCGTGGGGCGGGGGGAGGGGAGCGGGAATAACTGGGCCTACGGCTATCACCACCAGGGCCGAAGCCGCCGCGCGGAGATCGCGGAGGGGCTCCGGCGGGAGGCCGAGGCGAGCGAGGCCGGGGTCGACCGCCTCCACGTCGTCCACAGCGCGGCCGGCGGGACGGGCTCCGGGGTCGGCTGCGTGGTCGCCGAGGTCGCCGCGGAGGAGTTTCCGCGGGCTGCGCTTGTCCACTCCATCGTCTGGCCCTTCCCCCGCGGCGAAGTTGTCCCGCAGTGGGTGAACCTTGCGCTCTGCCTGGCCACGCTGCGCGACGTCGTCGACGGCGCCTTCCTCGCCTTCAACGGCGTCATCGGCGAGGATCTCTTGCGGGCCCAGCGGTCGCTGGAGCTACCCCGAGCAGGGGGCGCCGGCGAGGAGGAGAAGGGCGCCATTGTGTTTGATGCCGTCTCCTTCGATACCTTGAACGTGCGCATCGGCCGCCTGCTCGTGCCACTTTTTCTTCCGCAGTGGCTGTACGAGGTGCCAAGTCCCCTTCGGGATCTCAGCAAGAATCGTATCGTCACGAGCCAGGCGGTGAAAAAACTGCGCGCGCGAAATGCGAAAGAGGAAGGAGAGGCCCCGCGCAGGCTGCGCTATTCCTCTTACGATGACGTCCTCGAGAGCCTCTGCCTTGATCCTGCGATGAAGTTTTTCACTGGTGTGCAGCTTCCTCAGGAGCGCATCACCGGACACCCCACCTCGACGACGTGGTCCTCCGTCCTTTTAGAGGCCGTCCGCACCTTGGATGGAATGTTCACCTGCGAGGGGGTCTTTTCAGCTCCTCTTTCCTTTCCCCCAACTTCCTCGTCGTTGTTATCGTGTGCGCCCTTCGCGATGGCGAGCCGGAGCTGCCTATGGGCCCTGCGCGGCTACGACGCCCGGCGGGAGGGACTGCGAGAGCTGCGGGATCTCATGGCGAGCCGCCTACCAGACGGCGCCTTTCCTCTCACCACGCTGCTCGTGAGCTCGCTTGAAAAAAACGACGCCACGTGGTACCCTCGTTTCGATCATGAGGTAAGTTTGTACGGGCATGCCCCCACCATCCCGCATTCCATCGCAGAGGCACTGCGGAAGGTCGAGGACCAGCTCCATGTAGGCGCCTTTATTCATCATTTTGAGCGTTACGGCGTGGAAAAGGCAACAATAGAAGAAGCCACGATGAAGCTGTGGGATACGGTCGCGGCGTACGACCCCAGTCTCATTTATTCGTGATACCCGTCCTAGGGCGACGATTAGAAAAACAAGAGATGCATACATAGATTTGTTTTCGAAATCGTGGCAATACATACACTAAACTTTTCGCTACTCTTTCTCTGTAATCATTACCCCACCCACCCCTTTATTGTTGGTTTTTCAATCTTCGGTTAGAGTAAGACCTTTCGAGTACTGAATCAAGAAAACGTGTTTTTTTTTTTCAAACGCCTATAACTCTTCTTTCGATTATTATTTTTATTGTTTGGAAAGATTAACAGTGTAGTAAACCTTGAGAGAACTCGTAGATTATTCATAACTTCATCACCACAGCCGGATTAAAAAAACAGTAGTAAAATTCAAAAAAGAATTCTTCCTTAAAGGTCTCACTTCTTAAGAAAAATAACCTTTAAGCGATAATATTAGATACGCGTATTTAGTGTGGTTTAGTTTCGTTTTCATTGAAACCAAACTGTAGTTCCTCTTCTAAGTAAAATAACCCTCATACACCCTCACACGTACCCAACCCCCCATCGGATGATCTCGAGCGCGGACCTCCTGCGTACGGCGAAGACCTCCGACGCGAGCGAGTGCTTCTGCGCGGCCGACTCGCAACCGGCGGTGCCGAAGCGGCCCTCGGCGGCGGCGGCTCCGCGCCCCCTCTCCTCCCGCCATCGCCTCCGCGCGCGCCCGATCCCGCGCACCCCCCCGCGCTCGTTTCCGGCGACCCTCGCGACCTACCGCCACGACCCCTACGCCTTCAACGCGCTCGAGGCCGCCGACGTCGACCTCGGCCGGCGGAGCTGCGCGTCGCTCTACGCGGCCGACCCCTCCGCGCGCTGCGGCCTCGTCGTCGGGCCCGTCCCGCCCGCGAGCGAAAGCGCGGACGAGGCGGTCGAGGGCAAGGCCGCCCTGCTCGAGCTCTCGGGCTCGTCTGCGGGCGAGGACGGGGTGAGTGAGGTGGGGAGCGAGGCCGGCGTCGGCGTCGGCGTGGGCGTGGGCGTGGGCGCGGCGGTGGTGGGCTCCCCCCCGCCCTCCGCGGCCTCGCGCGGGGCCGACGGCTTTGTCTTTCGCTTCCCCCGCCCCGCCGTCTTCCGGTACGCCTCGGTGAACTTCCGCTTCGGCTCGGCGTGGTTTATCGCGCCCTTCCGCACGCAGCCCGGGGACATGGTCGTCGCCGAGTACCCGCTGAACCAGAACATGCACATGGGCATCGTCAACGCGATCACGACGGTGAAGCCCGCGACCTTCCACACTGAGGCCAACGACGACGCGAACTACCTCACGGACGAGGAGATGCAGACGCTGCCGCGGCTGATTCGGCACGCGCGCGATCACGACAAGGACACGAAGCTGGAGATGCGCCGGTACGACCTGCACTCGCTCGAGAACGCGCGCCGGATCGCGGAGGAGATGCGGGCCCCGGTGACCTTCCTCGACGCGGAGTGGCTCATGGGCATGAACGTGATCACCTTCCTCGTGCACGTCTACGGCGACGTCGCCAAGGTCGATGAGGTCGCCGACGAGCTCGCGCGTGTAGAGCTGGCGGAGGTCGTGTTTACGTACCCCGCCGCCAACACTGAGGTGTCTTAAATAATCCCCTCCTCCTTAAGTAAAACCCTAGAAAATGGCTTGCCTCATCCAACACGACCACTTCTATCCCTCTTATCATTTAAAAAAAAAAAAAAAAGAAGACCCGTACACGGATCTTTTTAGTGACTTACTAGAGGACTTAAATCAATGGGGAAGAGCAGAGTGGCCGACGCCGTGCAAAAAAAAAAAGGCAAAACCATGTGATTGACTTAATGTATATCTATTGATCTATCTGTATAGATAGACATTCTCGCCGAAACTTTGACTTTATCATTGAACCTTTGTCTAAATAAAACTTACAACGGTAATGATAGAGAAATAGGGCGCTATAAAAATACTTTTCAATACTTTTAATTGCTTTCATTTTTTGAACCGATGTTGCTTTATTTGATAACTGTTCACTCACGCGTGCGCATAGGAGGTATTAATGTTATTGATAAATTTATGCATGTCGTGAATATTTAAACTGATATTAACCGTTAATGGTGTTAGCGGTTTTTTTTCAACCCATTCCATCGCCACAATTTCCTTTCTTGACTGTTGATATCGGCTTCCGTTGTTTGCTCTTTCTAATCCTTCTTATTGACATGTTGACATGTGTCGTAATTAAGCTGTTATATGACGCGTAATGTGGGAAAAAATCTAAATCTAAGGTATAAAAAAGGGTGCTAACCAATTACCTATGTCAAATGAGAGAAAGAAAAGAAAGGGCAAAATTATGTATATGGGGATCAATATGTGGCTTTATGTATATGTTTTCTAGTGATATGTACGCTTTCCCTCCTATTGCTTTGCGACTGTTGAGCTTTTTGTTAAATAGAATTTTGCCTAGAGTTTTATCATAACTCCTTCATGTGCTTTAAACAAATGTATGAAATGCATTTAAATAGCAACCATAATTAGTTACTAAAACACACATCTCAGTTTTTCTGTTCCGCTCTCACACTCATTTGTACTGCGGTTATAAACCACTTTTCAATTTATTTAGAAATTTTCCTTACCCCCGCAGCTTGTTGTTTTCGCTATTATTAAAATTATGTTATCACTCAGCATCCGCAATACTGCATCGAATGTCTGCAGAAGCTTTGTTAAATAATCGCGGAAATTTATTAATAATTTTTTTGAATCGGAAGCTGTGCATTTATGCAGAAGCAAAAAAAAAAAAGGGAAGAGCTCGATGTATATTAGGAATGCTTACGTCTTTGATAAATAATTTTATTTTGGGTAGAGCTATACATTATGTTGCAGAAGCATGCTTGAATAAATAAAAATACTTCTGTAATGGATACAATATAAAACGTCATTAAGGTTAGATGATCCTTAAAAACAGCAATACATTTGTATCATCATTTAATTTGTAGCAGTACTATTTTATAAATATTTGCTTTTGTGTGTGAAAAGGGGGAGATTGAGCGTGTTCTTTCTTGTTAATACACTTGTATCAGGGTTCCAAAACTCTTTTATTCTTTTCATCTCGGTTTCACTACTATAATCAAAATTATGTAAATATAAATCATTTTTAAACATTTGATTATTATTTTCTTTTCAAGGCTGAACTTCGTACAAATGCAGACTCAAGCTTGCTCTACAGTATGCAGAAAGAAGGTTGAGATAAAATGCCGAAACCTGGTTTGGAACGATTTCCTCTTATACATCTGTATTGACGAATGTCAAAGAAAAGTCGAAGGAGTTCCGCTGATTGAACTGTGGGCTTCGATGCTTCTTCTTTGCAAAGGCTATTTAATTATACGGGTCTGTTGTCTAAATTACTGTTTTATGCTTTTCGAGTTAAGGCAAGAAGCAATAAACATAATGTAACAATAGCGAATTTAAAAAAGGAAAAAAGGGGCTGCAATGTATTACTAAACTAAAATGTACTCATTGGGTATTCTTCAACACTATTGTGGATTCCTATAGCTATTTTTAACAGGTATTTAATAGGGATTCGATAAATGGTGTTGGGAAAAAAGGGAAATGCTAGGTTAAGATAAAGGACATTTGAATGTAAATAGGAAAACTGCCAAGCTGTAATAAGTTAAGGCGCTCCTATTAAATCCAGGGAAGCGGTGTTGTTAATCGCACGGTATACTATGCCTTTTTCCCTTACTGCACCTCGCCTCATCTCGACAATCCTTTTTCCTGTGTAACTTTTAGTTTAAAGAAAATGAGAAAATAAAATAAAGAAATAGCAGCAGTGGGGGTACGTATGTAATGCTGCAAAAGTTACGAATGGACACGCTAAACTGTTTCGCTGCTTCGACCTCTGTTTAAGTATCGTAGTACGAAAAAAAAGTAAGTGGTTCTACACGAGCAGGTGGTCAGTATGGAATAGGTGAATTTGATGATTGTGCTTCAAAATGTTGGATAGACAATGTTTCTTTTGTTATAACTAAACGGGTTTTGTTTAGGGTGTATATGTATAACAGTAAGTGATTTTCTTCTGATTTATGACTATAAATTTTTACTTGAATTAGAAAGATTATACCTAGATGAAGAAATTTTTAAATAATAATACCCCTATCATGATCTACCCCTGTAGAAGTGGAAGGGGAGGATTCTAACTATTTGGGGGATTATTTTTGAAGTTAGGGAAAAAAATCGCATTAATCCTGCCTTTATTCAACATTCCTTGTGTATTCTGGTTGACTATAAGTTTTTGCATTTTTCTTCCGTCTTCTCAGTCTCTTTGGACATACTTTTTTATCTCCGTTCCATGCTTTTGAACAACTTACAGTTCGTTTATTTATTTATCCGTTTACTTTCTTGTCTGATTGTTTTTAAGGTTATTTACTAATTTTTGAATAGGCATACCTTTTTACCATTAACTACCATTCTGTGTCTTCACCAGAGTAAAAAAAAAAATTGGTAATAATATCAAAACCTATTCATGATTCACTGTAGAAAAAATGAAAAAAGATTTATTAGGCGACTTGAAGCCCAATGAGAAAAGCAACCGGTAACACCCTTTAATCTTCTTTGCATTCCTCTTTTTTTAATTTTTATCTTCATAAACCACGCACCTATTCCCATATCCACTCCTACACAGGGTCCTGTATTCATTGTGTTGTCTATCCCAAGCGGATTCCATCGTCCGAGGCGCCCGGGGAAGGAGCGACAGGGGGAGGTACACCGTGCGAGGCGAGCGAGACCCGCGTTCGACGCGTCCCTTTCTTCTGTCCTGTTTCCGTTATCGAGGGCATGTTCGCGCGCTGTCGGGCCTTTCGCGCGCCGCCGCCGAGCGCGCAGGACCTCGCGGCGGCCTTCCGCGTCCTCGGGCTGAGCTACGCGCCGAACCCGTCGGGGCCGCTGCGCGCCGCCCTGCTGGCGGCCGTCCGGCGGCAGTACCGCGCGCTCGCGCGGCTGCACCACCCCGACCTCAGCGGCGGCGACGACCACCGGATGAGCGTCATCAACACGGCGTACGAGGTGATCCAGGCGAGCGGGGTGTTGCAGCCCCGCGGGGGGGAAACGGGGGGGGGGCCCCACAGCCCTCACAGCCCTCAGAGGAGCCCCTTTGACCCCCCCCCGGCGGACCCCCGCGCTGACACAAACGCGCGCGGGCGGGGCGCGGCAGGGGCGCGGCCGCGGCGGCCGCGCGTCCCCGACGACTTCGCGAGCGGCGACGACGCGGCGTCGTGGGCCCTGCGCGGCGGCCTCGACTGGCGGTCCGTCCTCGCCGGCGCGGACGGGGTCTCCGCGCAGGAGATCGCGAACCCGGCGAACCACCCTTTCAGCCACAGCAAATTCTTCACCTTCGACGAGGACGTGCGGATCTACCGCATGCTCCGCGGGGGGGCCACCGTCCCGCAGGTCGCCCGCACGCTCGGGAAGCCCGCGACCTTCATCGAGCGCCGGCTACACAATGCGCAGTTTAAACTGCGCGTCCGGTGGGTGCTCCGGCACGCGGGGGGGGGCGCGGGTAAGGCCCGCCGCGACCCCGCCCACGCGGCGACGGCGCCGACGGGAGCCCCGCCGGTCGCCGAAAACGTCCACGAGCGGCTTCTCAGGCGCTCGCCTTACGAAACACCCTCGCGCGCCTTCTCCGCGGCCTTCGAGGAGGCCCCGCGGCGGCGGCAGGAATGGGAAGAGACCCCCCCGGCCTGGCGGCAGCCTCGCTATTTTGAGCAGCTATCCATGGCCGAAAAGTTTGAGCAGGCCACGCGTGCCCGCGATACGGCGACGCCCGCGGACTGTTATTCGGCCCCGCCTCCTTTGCGTACCGTCGCATCGAAGGTCGGGCGCTCATATGCGAACTACCACCGATTGAACGCCGCTACACACGGAAAGTAGAACGATGCGTCATCTCGAGCGAAGAAGAAGGAGAAATAGAATCGTTTTTCTGTCTTTTGTGCTTCCTGCTGTTGACTTATGGGGATAAAAATGGGGTGGGAGAGAGGATGTTGTAAACGCGACCAGTTTTTACGAACTGTACTTGCTTTGTATCGCCCTCTAAAGGAACTGGGCCCTGTCTCGTTTTAAAAACTCGCATTTGTCGCCTTGGCTGAGGTAAGGACTTTTTCACTACCCCTTTCATTTTTTTTAATTCGACTTTGCAGGGCAGCTGTGTGTCTGGTTGGGTGTATCAGCTTATGGGGGAGCGAGGCCGATCGAATTTGTTCTTTATTATTGGCAGTTCATTTCATTTTTTTTGCTTAACATTAAGTCGGTTTAATCTATTCGTTTCCTCGTGTGTGTTTTGCATGCATTCAGCATACACCCTTGGCAGTAACCGGGAGGAGAGCTTTAGTAATTTCTGTATGGACCATTAATTTGTGTTTACTGTGATAGTACACTTTGGTGAGTGGGCGAAAGGGTTGATATGTTGTCATTTTAGATTGTCGTGTTTTCACAAAGCGACCTGAAAGGGAGATAAGATCCTTTTATTATTGTTATAGACGAGGGGTGCTGACAAAAAAATTCGATTTTCATGATCCTTAAACGCCCCATCCGCGTAGTATTTCAATACAGTAGTAATCAAGTCTAGTTTCCCCTATATAGGTGTGCAGGGAAAAGCAAAATCCATAATACTATAAGAGTAATACTAATTAATCTCGTTCTAAAAGATCAAATAATGCGCTGTTGGCAATCTACTGCATTGAGACTAGTTAGCCTTGCGGGATCAAATGCCGCGCGTTTCGCCCCCACCACGTTTTCGTCATCACGGGGTACCTCCTTTTCCACTACCACAACTCCTTCTCCTCCTCCTCCTCCCACATCAAGCCTTCCATTGCAGGAGGAGATGCAGGCGAGGGGATTTGTGAACTCCACGCCGAACTTTTCCTGTGATTTTGCGGATTCGGCGCCAGCTTCCGATTCTTCTTCTTCCTCCATTCCAGCCGGATTTGAAACTTCTCCGGCGACAGGGGTGGATCTCGTGCAGGATCTTCACGGGCCGTGGTTGGTCATGACGGACGACCTGCAGGGGGAGCTTTTTGTCGACCACGACGCTTTTCTTTACTATCGCCCGGCAAACGGCATCGGCTACGGCGTGGGCAAGATCAGCCTCCTCGGCGGCGAGAGCGAGCTCGGCACCGCCTTTACCGCCACGCTGATGGTATATAGTTATTCACAAACGGAAAGGTTCCCCCCTTTGCATGGCATCACCCTGCACATTACGGGAATGGTGAATAAAGTCTCTGCGAAACCCCCTCAGTCGTATAAAACGTTTTCGCTCATTGGAATTTGGCAAAAGGAAGACCGAAATGCGGATACAAACCAAGTCTGTGACCCTTTGCCAGGAAATCCTTTCAATCATGACAATGTCTCTGATAACGGACTCAGTATGGGGGAAGAGGAGAGAGCTGAGGCGGGTGTGAACGCTATACAGGATAATTTACCCTTGCCATCGAGCACGCCGAATGAAAATGAGGCAGAAAAGAAGAATATTCGAAGGACAGGGCAGTTTAATGCGGCGAAGCTCTCGCCGTGGGTTCCAACGTCGAAGGATGCCCCCTGGCAGCCCAATGAGGAGCTCCAGTCCATGCTTAAGAAGGTCTTCCCGCAGGATCTGAATCTCACCTCGCATCTCCGCCGCGAAGCAGAATCTAAAGAAGCGCATGCCCGCGCTTCGTCCAAATCTTACGAGGGGAAAGAAGAAAAAGATAGCGAGGCAGAAGACGACGACAACGACGACAACGACGACGAGGCCCTTTCGATGGTGTTCCGGCAAAGCTTACCCCATCATATGGACCTTTCCAAATACAAAGTGGGACGTATCCCTGACATCTACTACATTCCCGACTACATCAGCGAAAACGAGGAGCGGCAGATCCTTGAATTCGTAAAGAACACCCCCAAGGAGCTCAAATCAGTGCTCCCGAAGCGTACGGCGCAGGAGTGGGGCTGCAAGATGTGCGAGGAATGCCAAAAGAGCTTCGTTTCCGACGCGAATATGCCGAATTGGGTCCAGGCGTGCACGGACATGCTCGTCTACGACGGGATTTTCGGCCCGAGCACCTTCCCGAACACAGTGCGGGTGCACGAGTATGAGACGGGCGAGGGCATTGGCCCGCACACGGACGGCCCGATTTACCTCCCGCAGGTGAGCGTGCTCTCGCTGGGCTCGACGTCCGTGATGGGGTTCTACGCCCGCAGAGCCCCGCACGCGGAGAATCCGATGGAGCACTACGAAGATACGTTTAAATTCGAGCCCGGGCGTGGCCCGCCGGTGGAGACGGTCGTGATGGAGCCCCGCTCCCTGCTCGTCTTCGCCGGGGCGGCCTATTACTACCACCCGCACGGCGTCTCCGACAAGGTGGTCGATGACCTCGCGCCGGAGGTCGCTGGCGAGGTCGTCAATCGCCATCTTTTGCGCGAGAAGGACCTTACGCGGGTGGAGAGGCGGTATCGCGCGAGCCTGACGACGAGGAACCTTCTCACGCGGTGCAATCACCAGCCAAAGCGGGCGGAGTATAACATGAAGCGCGCGTGGTACCTCTACCACCACCTCCCGCTGCCAACGCCGCTTTTTACCCCCTCCCCCCTCACCGTCAAGGAGGACGCTGGTAGGACGGCAGCCCCCTCCTCTTCTTCTTCTTCCCCAGCGCTGTCGTCTTCCGAAAATTCGCTAGGGCCTCTTCCGTCGGAACTGTTGGAGAGGTGGGAAGGTAAGATGGATCGTATCTTTGCCCAGCAGGTGGCGTTATCGGCAGAGGTGAAGGAGCTCAAGCAGTTTTTGGCAGGCTTCATCGCCACTGGGAGCAGCTACCAGAAGGAGACAGCAGGAGTCCTTAACGGCCTGACGAAATCCCTTCTTGAAATGGATTCCAAACTCGAAGACCTGATGGATGAATTGCAAGTTCGAAAATAAAGCATTTCTGGTTTTACAAATATCCCAGACAGAGTTGCTTTGATATAAAAAGAAGAAGATCATTGCATATATTCTCTAATACTTTTTCCCCCGAAGGCACTCACCATATTCTAAGAAAAGGAGAGGGGTGGGGGGAGTAGCACTTATCGAGAGGTTGGGGAAGCAAGCAGAAAAAGGGAAAAGCTGCTACTAATCCCTCCATAGAGCCGTTTTAGCGTAGGGGTCAGCTTCTTTTCTTCATGACGGGAAAAATGGTCACCAAAAATGTTCTTCCCCTCCATTAGCCTTCTCACACCTTTTTCTTTCTATTTAAAAAGGATCTATCTCAATTCTATAGTTAAGGGTGTTCGCATCTCTCAAAGGATGGTATCCTCAGAGGAAGAAATTGCCATGCTCCTCAATATGTACGGCGAGGAGTGCACCCAAAGCGAGGACCACCCCAACAGGCTGCAACTTCACTTGCCGTTTTCGTTTGAACTCGAGATTTCGCTGCCGGGAGGGTATTTCGAGGAGAACTATCCCCAACTTTTCGTGAAGAGTGCCCCTAACGTGCAGTTGGGGGGGGCATTTTCTGCGGAGCTCCACCAGCGGATGCGGGAGGAAATTCCCCTCGGCACTCCGATGCTCGTGAATCTCGTCAACTTAGCTCAGGTCCTCGCTCAGGAATTCGGTGAGGAAAGAGAAAATCAGAAGGAAAGCTTAGCTGCGCAACAAAAAGACGCGGAGGATGCCCTTTTACGCGAAAGATCTCTACTAGAGAGCTCCGCGATTCCAATTTGGCCTGGAGAGCCTCTAGTGGATCGTCGTTCAAAGTTTCTCGCACATCTCGCACCTGTGCGGAGTGTTCGAGAAGCCATGCAAGTCGTAAACACTCTGCGAGGAGAAAAGCATATTAGGGAAGCTGCCCATCCAACGATATGGGCGTATCGTTTTACGGATGAAAAAGGCGTTCTTCATCAGGACTCTGACGACGATGGGGAGTCGGGTGCCTCGATTAAAATGATGTTTTTGCTAGATCATTTAAAAGTAGATGGATTTATCGTGGTCGTCACGCGTTGGTGGGGAGGGATTTTGCTTGGACCGGATCGGTTTAAGCATATCATGGGGGTTACAAAAGATATTTTATTAACCATACCGGAGCGGGAAAGTTCGAAATCCTAGGTTTTAAAGGGCTATAATGTTAACAGTCATTTTTATTTTCATTTGCCATCTTATTCTTTTTTTCCTGCTACCATGCATGATGAGGTGTTAACGAATAATAAATTGTAATAATCTTTTCCAACAACAGGTGCTCCAGTTTGCGAAGGAATGAAGCAAAGATGTGTTCACTGCTACGCCACTTTTGGAGATTATTCTACGTTTGCGGTAAAGATCGATAAAGCTTCAGCCATTCATGCAGTACAATCTTGTGGAGGTATTTCTTCTTCTTATCGGCCATATTTCCATTCCTTCCTTCTGTGTTTGATGGCGGAGGCTCGGAGGATCTAGCGAATGGAATGTGGGGGAAGAGTAGTTGTTTTCGTAGCGTTCAAATGCGGTATGCGATGCATTTCCTCACCCCTCCCTCTTTTTTTTCTATGGCTTCTCTGGGATTGCGTTTTATTGCCAAAACTGCAGCTTTTTCTTTTTTTTTGTAGTTTACAGTACCTTTCTATCCTACGACGAAGGTCGTGCGCGTATCGTTCGATGAACACGGACCCCCGAGAGCCGCTACCGAGTGAAGTGATGTCGAACGCGCCCGGGGAGGCGGGCGGGGTTGTGGAGGCGATTCAGTACCGCCGGGGCTCGCTTCGCCTGCTGGACCAGCGTAGGCTCCCGCTCGAGACGGTCTACGACGCGGTCCACAGCGTCCAGGACGTCTTCGACGCGATCCGGGAGATGCGCGTGCGGGGCGCCCCCGCGATCGCCGTGAGCGCCGCCCTCGGCCTCGCCGTCGCCGCGCACGAGCGCCTCGCGGCCGGCGACTTCGCCGACGACGCCGCGGCCGCCCGGGCGTTCCTGCGCGACGGCCTCGCCCGCCTCGCCTCCGCGCGGCCGACGGCGGTGAACCTCGCGAAGTGCCTCACGCGTCTCGCGCGCGAGCTGGACGAGGTCGAGGCCGGCCTCAGTAACGAGGGCCTCAATACGGAGGGCGGCCTGCGCACGCCCGCGGGGGTTGTCACAGTCAACCCGGGGCTCGTCGAGGC
>MJCC01000008.1:491185-501697 GCA_001766655.1 Phytomonas francai
GTAACGAGGGCCTCAATACGGAGGGCGGCCCGCGCACGCCCGCGGGGGTTGTGACAGCCTTCACGGCGCTCGCCGAGGCCGTCCTGGCCGAGGACGTCGCGCTGAACGCGGGGATTCTGCGCCACGGCGCGGGGCATCTCCTGCGCCGCGCCCCCCCCGCCGCCGCGCTGCGGCTGCTCACGATTTGCAACACCGGCGCGCTCGCGACGACGCGGGACGGGACGGCGCTGGGGGTCGTCCGCGGGGTCTTCCGCGCCGGCCGGCTCGCGCGGCTCTACGCGTGCGAGACGCGGCCGTGGAACCAGGGCGCGCGGCTGACCGTCTACGAGTGCGTGCGAGAGGGGATCCCGTGCACGCTGATCTGCGATAGCGCCGCCGCCGCGCTCATGGCGCGCACGCCGCTCGACGCCGTCGTCGTCGGGGCCGACCGCGTCTGCCAGAACGGGGATACGGCGAATAAGATCGGGACCTACCACCTCGCCGTCGCCGCGCGCCACCACGGCGTCCCCTTCTACGTCGCCGCGCCCACCACCACGCTCGATCCGGAGACCCCAGACGGGGGGAAGGTCCCCATCGAGGAGCGCGGCCCGGAGGAGATCACGACGGACATGCTCACCAAGCGGCGCATCGTCGCAGAGGGGCCGAGTTTGACGGTGTGGAACCCGGTTTTTGATATCACGCCTGCGGAGCTCATCACGGGGGGGATTATCACCGAGAAGGGCGTTTTCGAACCCCGAGGCACCGCGCCGTACTTTGATATCCAGGCAATCATCGATGCAAAGTAAACTCATATAGATTATTGGTCGCCTCTCTCCATCTCTACACCAGACCACTCAACATGTGGCCTTTACTTTTCTCACGAAGGGGTGTGTGTGGGGGGGGTTACCCTTTATTGGAAAGGGACGAAAAGTTTGAACCGTAACGAAAAAGTAAACGAGTCGCTGTTATAAAGAAGTTTGATTCATGGAGGGGTTATCCTACGTTTTAAAGGGATCGTTTGCTGGTTAAAATCCGATAAAATACACCTGCGCGGTAGTTTTCACCTTGGGATAAGGGAGGCCGTATAGTGTGGCATCCTCCTCCTTTTCTTTTTTGTAATGATTGACTTAGCCTATTATGTTTTTTTCCTGTTTCATAATAATCGTATCTAAAAGGGTGGGGCAACTTGTTTTTTTTTTCCCTTCATTCACGGTTGGAAATGAAAGTGACAGAAACCAAAGATGAGTTCCATTCAGGTCATTCTTTTTTACCCCCATGGAAGTGTCATTGATATGAAAACATCAAAGCATTCCTTTTATTTAGTAAATTATTAAGGGTACTTGCTTGCATATATAGAGCGTAGAGGGAGCGCTAAGCGGAGGCCACCGTGGAAAGAAGTTTTCTTTTGTATATACTTCATTTTTTTTCCCAAATTCCCCCACCCATTACTAGTTCATATTCCTTGCATGTTAGGACGTCTCTCTCTGCCAGCGGAATACAACACACGGCGGCGCTATGCAATTTTACTTCTTTACGAAGGTGCACCTTCTTTATTAACGTATTGGAACGTCGCGTGTTTTCTTGCTGAGCATCTGAAATCGAGACGCCTAGTGGATACCCTCCCGCGTTGCATTTGGTATCCTATTCTCTATTTACTGGTTCTTCCATGGCGAACCTTTTACGAAACCCGTTCTCAAGCACCTTTTTGGATTCCTTCCAGCCATTTGACGTTCCACACGCCGTCATTATTGCAAACAGGGGAATATCCCCCCCAAAACAGCTCGCACGGGAAGGCAGTGTGTGTTTACCACCTCCTCCTGCTCGTTCGATATCTTAAAATGGTAATGCGGGATTTGATTCCGCGTCTTTTCCCCTCTTCCCGCACCGGCGAGATCTCAGTGCAGATCGAGGTCGCCTTTTCTTCCCAACCCCGCTCTGTGGATGCCGCGCTGGAGCGTTTTCACCTTCTCGGAAATTACACTGGTGTCAAGGATAGTAAACAGGCCCCGGCATGTGTAGAGGAGGAGCATCTCGTGGTGATGCCGCTTTATCCTCAATACAGCTCCGTACATACCGCCGTTGCGTTTGACGTCCTCACCAATTCAAGATACTTCGCCTCGCATCGAACGGTACCACATCTTCACTTTTTGAGAAGCTACGCAACGAAAGCGGCCTACATTAGCGCGCTGACAATGTCGATTCGGCAGTATTGCGCAGCGCACGGCGCGCCTGATTGGCTTTTTGTCGTGTTCGATGGTCTTTCAAGGCGGTTTATTACCTCCGGGGATTGTTATCAGGTGGAATGCCAGCGCACGTTCACCGCGCTCCGCGAGGCGCTCTCCGTTAATGGCAACAACTCCACTACGACGACAGAGGCGGAGGAAAGTGCCCTTGAAAAGGGAGCTTTTTCTTCCTCTTCAACTTCCCCTACGGAGCTTTTAAATTATGTGATTCCGTCAAATCGCATCACAATTAGCTTTCTCGACTGGGGAGTGGAGCCATCTTTGGAGCCCTCCCCCAGGCACGTTGTCGCTGGCATCGCCGCGCAGTTTCGGCAGATGAAGAAGGAAATTAGTACATCGGCTCCTGATGAAAGCGAAAAAGAGAATAAATCGTCGAAAGCTTTGGGAACAGCATATTTTGTTTGCCCAGGAATGGCTGTGGATGATATCCGATCCTTGCATCTTGTGCGAAACCAATTATGTGAGCAATGCCTGGAACTGGGTTGGCTGCGGGCAGAGTACATTCCAGCTATGAATGAATCCTTCGAACAAGTTAAAATGTTAGCGAATATCATCTTGGAATACATACGTTAGGCTACCAAAAATAAAAAATGAATAAATATCTCCATTCGCATATCTAAATATGTGTATCTATTTATTTATATAGGTATGGGGTATATACAACGATAATAACCCTTTTATTTTCTCTTTCCATAATACAAACGGTTCTTTCGTATATCTGTGCTAAGCGTGTGTATGCGCGCATTTAAAGTTCCATCGTGTATTGTGTATTTTCCGAAGCTTGCAATCTAGACGGGGTGAGGGGGGGAAGTGACATGTCAGTGAAAATACTACTGTCAGGATCCTGTTTGGTAGGGTGTGTCGAACCAACGGGTTTACCGAGCCCCCAGCGCGTGGGCATGTCCCACTCCCTATAAACGCGCGTTCCAAGCCCGAATGATTCGCCACATGTTGGTGTGATTCTTCTTTTCCTGAATGTATAATTTTGAAGAATCATAGAAAAGGAAGAGCTTTGCTGGATGTCTGCGTGGCATTCATGACGATCCTCCGACAGACACGTTTGCTTCAAGCCGGCTTATCGCCTTCTTTTTGGTTACATCAAATGACACCGAGGCTGAACCGATTCCGTGAGAATTCATTGGAATGGCTAATCAGTTCAGGAAAGTAAAATTTGTTACGAATACAATCAAAAATTGGTGTTACATCACCATATCCAATATCTATTCCGCTTTTCCACTCAAAAAGAAGGTGCAGGTAGGCGGGTGCGAAAAGAAATATAGGAAGCTTTCTTTCTTTTCAACGAAAATGTTTAAGAGTCGGAAAAAGACCGCCTTACTAAACACATCAAAAAATCGGTTTGTAACAGAAAAACAGTATAAAAGCTGCCTCAGCGCAACCTGCTTAATTATTCACTATGTTCGCTATTGACAGTTCACTAATGGTTTATCTGTGTTTTGTGGCATGGCTTCACCTTGGGCTTCAGTCGGGTAGCTTCCATGCCAGGTTAAACATCCCGTTCTATCGTGCCTTTTCCCATCCTTGTTTTGATATTCTCGCTTGTCTGCTTGACAAAGGTGATTTCTCGTTTTACCAAGTCCTACCTAAACCTACCTAGACCACTGCTGAAAAGGTTGAGCCGGCCCCGACGTTTTTCCGCCTTTCAGAAACCTCATTTGTATATTTTCGTCCGCCCCCTCCTATACGATTTTATTTTTGAATTCACCCTTTCCTTTCCGTGATGACGCTGCCACCGATGGAGCCCGGCGTGAGCGGGATGCGGCGGCGGAATTTCCTGGTCGAGCGGAACCGCCTCCGGCGGGAGCGCTACGCGCCGGTGCGCGCCGCCCTCGAGGACGAGGACCGCCGCCTCGCGGAGAAGCGGCAGGCCGCGCGCGCCGTCTGGCGGCTGCCCCCCCGCGAAAACGGCGCCGCGGACGGCGGGCGGCCGCTGCCGGGCGGCGGGCCCCGCTCCGCACGGATGCGCGCGACGGAGGGCCAGCGAAACGTCAACGTCTACCGCCGCGAGCGCGAGGAGGCCGCGCGGAAGAAGGCCGCGTACAACGCCCTCTACGACGCCGACATGCGGGAGCAGCTCGCGCTGCGCGAGGCCACGCTCGGCCAGATGAAGGCGGACGAGGCCCGCCAGATGGCCGCCCTCCGCGAGCTCAACGAGGAGGCGGACCGCAAGGCCACCGAACAGGCGCGGCTCGCGGCGGAGGAGAAGCGGGCGTACATGGTGCGCATGCGCGAGTCGAACCTTCGCGAGCTCGAGGAGCGCCGCCACCTCGCCGCCGAGCGCGAAAAGCAGGACCTCGCGCTCATGCGGCTTGTGGATCGGAACCTCTCCCACCGCGACGGCGTCGAGGCCTGGCGGACGAAAAATTTCACCCTCGCGCTGAAGATGCAGAACGAAAACGCGCACAAGGAGGCCATGGCCTGGGCGAAGCAGAATAAGTCGCGGAATGAGCAGGAAATCGCGGGAATTATGGAACGCGATAAACGCCTCCTACAGCAGGAGATAGAGGCGAATGAGGAAAAGAAACGGCTTTTCCGACAAGAATTCGACGACTGCGTCGCGCGGGATCAGGAGTTTCGCAGAAAACACAATTACGACGAACCGAAGAGCGTCACCCGTCAGCGCAATGAACTCGCAGCCGAGTCTTTCAAGCTCATGCAGCATGAACTGCGCCTCCGGCGGTCGGAAAATCAGCATCAATATAGAAAAGACCTGATGGATCAGATCGATGCGAAGCAAAAGTATCAGGTAGCTCATTTGGATGAAGTGTAGCCGCTAATAAAAGGAGGTGTGTGTGGGGGGGGGGATATGGGGATGTATGCTTTCGATCGTATGAATGGCAACGCATTCGTCCCCAAAGCGGCACATTTTCGAATCCAAAGGTATGAACCCACCCACGCAAAGAAGGGCAGTTCTGCACGTATTTAAGTCACTTTTCTTACGACGGATGGGTATTTAGTGATGTATGAAGAACTTTTACAATTACTTGCGTATGTATAAATATTAATGCACACATTGGTATTTGTGTGCGGGCAACCCACATATTGTAATTGAATCATTGTCTTCTTTTTAGCTCAGCACGGGAAAATACATCCTTCAGGATGCACTTTGGTCTTAGGTGGCTGGAATCTTTTTCCCCTTGTATATATGATTGAGCTCTAATGTTTAGACATTTTCCTCAATAGCGTGCCCGTTTCCCTTCAATGATATCAAGAATGCGGTGCAGCGATTCAGTTTCTCAGAAATGTAAATATAGTGCAGAGGCTTCAACATTTTTTTTTTTTTGTAGAATCAATGCGATCGTGTATTGTTCTACTACACCCTCCACCTTTAAGCATGGAAGGGAAAACAAAACGTCCCTCTATTTTCTCTTCCAAACCTTTTTTTTCTGCACGATGCAAGGTGATGTTGATAGTACCTTTAGAAATGTATCAAAAAAAGAAATTGCACATATTTCTCATCGACTAATTGCATCCCCCCCCCCCCCCCCCTTTGGCTACTAGAAACAAGTTCTCTACATGTACAGCCTAGCGCATCCTCATGATAATGGTTTAATAAAATAACTTTTACCCATTTTTTTCTTCTTGAGGAGCAGCATAAGCAGACCTTCTCTCTGTGCTAAATGTGTCGTAGGGTCATCCAAACGCTTCAAAGTCTTGATAAATAGCATTTCAAGTATATTTTTCACATCACACAAATACATTTATGTGTCATAGATTAGTGATTTTATGAAAGAATCCGATAAACAATACGATTGGATCTTTAGTATAACTTGAGGAAGCGCATCCCCTGCATTCCGTGGTCCTTCAAACGGCTGCTCGCCACGCCGCGATGCCATCCTCCGCGACGAATCTGCGCACCAAAGAGGAGGACGAGGAGGAGCGCCTTGTTCGACAGGCGCTTCAGGAAATTCCATCCCTTGGCGGTGTTTCTCCAGAAAAGCGTCAGGGGGCCGCGCAATTTTCCTTTACGAATCGCGCCGTTGACGGGGGCGATGATGCGCCGCTTACGCACGCCGACGAGGAGCTTCTCCTGCAGGAGCTGATGCGGCTGAGCAACCCGCCAGGGCCCTTCTGCGCGACCCGCGGCCTCCCCAAGGAGCCCGAAATAGACCCCCTTCAGCTTGGAAATTCCTCCAGCGACCTCTCCCTTCCCGCCAAAGAACCCTTTTCTTCCTCCTCCTCCACTTTTTCTACTGCGCAGGGGGAGCAGGCCGTTTTAGAGGCTCTTCTCACCGCTGCCGAGGAGCAGCAGTCGAGCGTGAGCGGTGACCTCCTCCCCGACGAGGAGGGAAAAGGGAACGGCGACGACGAAACGATGAAGGGAGTTCTTTTACATGCCGAACGTGCTGCCGCTGCGGCGTTAAAAAGACCATTTCCGAATAAAGGCGATCGTATTTTGCACTTTCACGAGCACGTGAGGCTGGAAGAAGGGATGGAAAAGTTGTGGGGCAGGCTGGGGAGCCCGACCTGCGTGGCGCTAAAGCCGAGGTGCTTTGAGGATTCAACAGGGGAAGAGGCGGGGGTCGGTATGGGCGAGGAGGCCTCGCGCGAGAAGGCAATGGCACTTGCGATGGGAACCTCCCTAGGGGCGGTGGTTCTTTTTAACCGGAGGGGGGGGGTGGCTGGGGTTTGCGGAGCGCCCGGCGGTGGCTCAGGTGCGCGGCAGGAAAAGGTGGTGGCGGTGTCGGTCTCGGACGATGGTACAATCATCGCCGCAGGAAAGGAGAGTGGAGAGGTGGTTTTGTGGTCGGTTAAAAGTCTCACCCCGCTTCGCGTAATCTCGGGTGAGTTCAAGACGCCGCTTATGCGATTGCGGCACGTATTTTGTGATTCGTACCGCGTCCTCGGACTCGACGCCGAGGGCTACCTGAAATATTTCAGCTTTACCCACCTTCTCGGAACGCGGATGATGCGCTTAACGACGGTGTGCATGCCTTTAGGAACGTGTATTATCACCGATTTTGATGTCCTGCCTGACCCTTCCCAACATTATCTACGTGGGATCGCTAACAAAGTCGAATCTGATGCGCGCGCGGAGGTGCCCATGCTCTTTTCGCGTGGCTCTTCGGCGGGAAAGGGCGGGCGTGTGTTTGTGAAGAGCGGAACCCACCTGGTTGGGGTGGTATCGACGTTCGCGGTCCTGCTCTACGTCCTCGTGGACGGGCTGTACGGCAGGGTGGAGGCCATTGCGCAGCACGCCCGGCCGCCCGCGGCGCTGGCCTCCGGCGATGAGCTCGTGAGTTTTGTGGTCGCCGAGCAAAGCGCCGATCGGGTGCGCCTCTGCGTGGCGTGGAGGGCGGAGGTCGAGGTCCTCCGCCTTCGCTTTTGCGGCGATGGCGGCGCGGTCGCCGGGCTCGAGGGCGTCGCGCGCTGCCGGTTGCCGTCGTCGATGCGGGCGATGAGTGCGGCGGCCGCCGGAAGCCTCGTGGGCCTTCTCCACGATCGCAGCGTGGTGCTTTTCGAGGTCGCCCTCGGCGTTCTCGTCGAGAGGCACCCCATGGAGGACTTGGACCCCCCTCCTATCACGGCCGGTCAGCCGCTCGCTGGACCTCGCGATCGGGGCGCCGTTGGCGGCGACCGGGCGTCGGTGTTCGTCCTCGCGCGGCGGCGCATGCTCAGCGGCTCGCTGCTGCCGTGGGATGTGCGGCTGCGCGGCCTTATCGCACAGAAAAAATACTCAAAGGCGCTTGATCTCGCGCAGGATTTATCGGAGGAAGTCGCGTTGTCGGTGGTCGGGCTCTCTGCCGAGCCCGCGCGCCGCCGGAAAGCGCTGCGGGGGTACATTGAAGCCGTCTGCATTGGCTACCTCGACCACATTCTTTGTAAGGGAGAGCACCTGGCGGATTCCTCGAGGGATCTCTCGCCGAGGAAAGACCGGCGCGACCTTTTCGAACTTTACCACGTGCTTCGCCGCATGATTCTTTTTTGTGATCGCGCGAACGAGATGCAGATTTTCTTCGGTCCTGTTCTGAACCACCTTCGCGAGGTGGGGCTCGTGCGAGAGGCATTTTACGCGCTCGAGACCTCGATGCTGCATAACATACTGACATCCATGCCGGAGCAGTATATCGAGGCCTTTTTCCAGATCGCGAGGGACTCCAATCTCGTAATCCCTAACCGAGAGGAGGTACCTTCTGTGGAACTATCGTGTCTAGAAACCTCCGACTTGCTGGGGACGCAAGAACGGAGGAGTGGCATCCAGCGCGCAGAGGAGGCTCTTATGCATTTGGAAGACAACCTCACTTGCCTCCTTCGATTAGCCCAAGCGCACAGTTTGATCCGGCTTGAGGTTGTCGTTCTTTCTGTACGCCAACACAAATTCATTCAGGCCCTTGAGACGGCGTTAAAATGGGAAGAAGAGAAGCGGGAGCGGGAGGGCCCTCTGACGGACTCAATAGCAGCAGACCCGACGAAGCACGTCGAAACGGTCGCGCTGGATTTTCTGAAGTGCACGCTGGAGGGCCGAACCCTTATCCCTGGCGTGGCGATCCCGACCTCGACCCAGGTGTCCACGAAGCGGGGGTTGTGGAGGCATCTTCTCGATCGTCCCGATGTGCTGATGCGGTTATTGCGTGTAGATCCGCTGTGCGTGGGGAGGGTGATGGGGGCCTCGCTTCGCGAACGCGGGCCGCTCGCGCCGTGGGAAGCCACACGCTTTCCCTTTTTAATCTACTTCGCGAAGCTCCTTGCCCTTTTCGCGGGGCGTTCGACAACGGAGGCCTGCGTCTTTTGCTTTGGCACGACCTCTCCCTTCGTGGGAGGGGGTGTGCATAAAGAAAAGGCAAGAAAGAGAGAAGGCGATGCAGGGCTGCAATTTCAGCCTTGGCGTCTGGCGGCGAGGACGTGGCCGCCCTACGCCGCGCTCCACGAGCTCATCGAGCAGACCCTCCCTGTCCTGCTCTGCAGCGACGCCAGCCCCTCTTCCCTCCCCTCCTCCCATCCCTGCCACTTCTTTCTCCTCTCTGAAGCTTGGGAGCGGCTCCTCCACCTCGTCCTCGCGCATTATATGTTCATGTTCGAGTTCGCCGAAGACGCCGCACGCCGTGAAGCGCTTGAATCGCAGCTTGTGTGGTTGCTTCAGAACACGAACCTCGGTCAGGCGTCGTTGGATGCCTGCGTGGGGGAATTCCGAAGGAGGTCCATGGCCCGCTGTCTGGCTGCCCTCTACGCGTGCAAAGGATGTTTTCGTGAAGCCATTCAGGCCTTCTTCGACGCGGACGCTAACCGGGCCGATCCGCGGCTCTGCCGCCAGGTCTTTTCCTTTCTCCGAGAGACCGCGCAGGGGCTCGAGAAGGCGAGGCGTGCATCGCCCCTTGCAGTCGCGCAAGCCCCCTTTAGCCCTTTGCTCAACCGAAAGAGGGCTCGAAAATGGACAAGTGCCCTCCGCCGCGCGGTGCTCGATAGCCTGGACGAACTCAGTAAAATCGACCCCGGTGCGCTTGCGCAGTTTGTCTTTGATTTCATTGCGTCCGACCACAAGGATCTCGTTAGGGTGCTCGAGCGCTCGAGCGTGGTGTTTCTCCGGTATTTAGACGGTCTCTTGGCTACCAAGGACGCCGTCGCCGCGAACAACGTGAACCTGCAGAACTGCTATATCGAGCTGCTCTGCGTGCACGATCCCAATCGCGTTTACGCCTATCTAAAGGCGAGGGATAGGGAGATTGCCTATGACGTGAAGCACGCGCTGGAGGTGATTGCCAGGTACCAAATCCCAGACGCATGGGCGTTTTTACTTGGTAAAACTCGTTTGTTGGCCAACGCCCTAGAGGTTTTAACGCACGCGCTCCAGCAGCAGCTGCAGAGTCTGCAAAGGCAGCTCAACCTGACGGTTTGCGCATCCGACGGAATCGAAGGCGTTGTGGATAGCGTCAAGGACGAAAAGGCAGGCGCTGCCGGTTTCGGCAAGGATCCTGGCGGTCCGTCGGATTGCCGGCCGGCGAGGGCTCAGCTCGACCATCTCGTGGCGGTCGCCATCGATCTCTTGACCACGCACGAGATCGACAGGCCGCGTCCGGAGCAGCTTTGGTTCGCGCTGCTTGACGTCTTCGCCGCGCCCCCACGCGGGGGCCTTTCTGCGGGGCCGATCGACCCCCGCGGGGGCTACGCGGCGGCGGTGCTGCGCGCGATGGGCCGCGTCCTGGAGCCGGCCGTCGTCCTCGGCAGGGTCGTGGACGGCGAGCTCCTCGGCCCGCACGCGGCGGAGGCCCTCGCGCTGCTGCGTGCGGCGCTCGGCCTCGAGCGGGGCCTGCGGGGGGCCGCCGCCGAGGAGCTC
>MJCC01000008.1:501897-515738 GCA_001766655.1 Phytomonas francai
GCACGCCTTCCACGAGGCCTGCCGCGAGGCCGCCGCGGCGCTCGACAGCCGCGAGGGCTGCCCGGAATGCCGCGCGCCGGGCGCCGGCGGCTCGCGGCTGGCGAACCTTGAGCGCGCCCTGCGCGAAGGCGGCGCGGGAACCCTCGAAAGGGCGGGGAGGCTCGGGAGGAGCGGGGAGGCACTCCGGCGCCGGCGCCTCGTGCAGGTGCGCGCGAAAATCGACCACACAAGCGAGTATCAGAGCCTGCTGGATTTCCTCCGCGTCGGAGGTGAGAACGCCGCGCGGGATCGGGCTGAGGGAGTGAACGGTGTCTGGGCTTCCAGCATCGATGACGAGATCGCAAGGCTGAGGGAGGTGCACACCGATCAAGCGCTAGAACTCGCCCTGCAGACAACAAGCCCCGCCTGCGAACCGAGCGTCGCGTCGTTCGATCCCGACGGTGGGAACTTGTTCCTGGGAAAGTTGACGGATGATGACATTCTGAATTTGTTTGGCGATTGATACGAATTCAGGAACGCGGAAATAAAAAGGTATGACAACTTTTTTGACGCGAGTCTACTTTTTATTTTGTTTGCTGCACCAAATGATGAGGTTTGGACTATTTTTTATACCGGTTTTCTGTTCCACTGTATCAACGTTCCCCCCCCCCCCCTTTTCCCTTTATTCCGTGAGACTGGTGTGTACTCTAGTTTCTTTCTATGAACGTCATCCTTTCCCGCTTTTGTTGCTTTCCCCACTTGGGTCATTTACGGTAGGAAGGAGTAACAGTAGTTGACGAGCAAAGCGAGGCAGCGAAAGGAAAGTCGCGTGCCGAACACCCAGCCGAGGAAGCGAGGAGAGGAGACGCCCCGATGAGCATCCACGCCATTCGCGGCGCCCCGGACGAGGTCCGCGCCCTCCACCTCGCGATCAACGCCCTCGCGCAGTGCCATAGCAGCGCGACGGTGGAGGTTGGCAACACGCGCGTGATCGGCATCGTGCGGCCGCCGAAGCAGCTCACGCAGGAGTACCGCGGGACGCGGGGGCGGGTGGCCTGCCAGGTGCACAGCGCCCCGGCCGGGGTCGAGGCCGCCACCGTGGGCCTCCTCCGCCCCGCGGACGCCGGCCAGTTCGCGAGCAAGGACCTCGCCCTGGCCTTGGAGGGGGTCGCGGAGCAGGCGGTGATGCTGGAGAGCATCCCACAGCTCCTGGTCGAGGTCGTGATCGAGGTCGTCAACGACGACGGCGGGCTCTGGGACGCGGCGGCGACGGCGATGTCGGTCGCCCTCGCCGTCGGCGGCTTCGAAATGCGGAGTTTGTTCACCGCCTGCAGCGCCGGGGTGCTCGAGGACGGGGCCCTCATAACGGACCTTGACGCCCTCGAGGAGCGGCGGGCGCTGGCCCTGACGAAGGTCTGCGTGGCGCTTGGGACGGGCGATATCTACCTTATGCAGCACCGCGGCTGCTGCGAGCCCAGCACTCTCGCCCAGTTGTCCCAGTCCGCCATCAACGGCGCATTCGCACGCAAGGCCTCCATTACCCAACAGGTAAAGGAATTGTGCAGTAATACAGCGCACTGAGGGATTAAAAAAAGGGGGGGGTGAATTTCCAAATGCGATTTTCCCCCTTAAGAATAACAATAAAATTGATTGCTGAAAGTATCTGCCCCCATCTTTCTTTTCCATCTTTCCCGGGTGTTTCGTGTATTTTTTCCTGAAATAAAATCACCTTTTCCTTTGATAACGGAAGAGTCAATACCATCGTTCTTTCTTTACGGATTCAATTATTACGTTAGTTTTGCTTGCAAAAAATAGTTTAGAAAAAATCGAGCTCTGAGGAATGAATGAGTGCGGGGAATATTGTATCTCGGACTCAGACACCAAAGATAATCGAGTCTTTGCGACAGAGGACGTCATTCGACGAGCGTGCAAGAAGCACAACGGTTATTCTACCCCGGACCTGAATGAAAAACTATATCTAAACCATCTTGGTCTTTCAGGCCTCAGCTCAGCGCTCAGCTCGTACGTTAACTGCACCGCGCTCTACCTCGATCACAACGCGCTCCATGACTTGACCGACCTAGCCAATCTAATAAACCTAAAATCTCTTTACCTCTCCTTCAACGCGCTAGATTCCTCATCATCCTGGCCGGCGTTACCCACTCTCGAGCACCTGGACGTTTCCAACAACTATTTAAAGCGCCTCGATAGCATCAGCCGTGCCGCGCCGACACTGAGGACCCTCCTCGCCTCCCACAACAGGATCGACAGCCTTGGGGGGGCGCTGGAGCCCATGACGAACCTGGTCTCCCTCGATCTTTCCCACAACCTCCTCGAGTCCGACCCACTCGCCATCGTGGGCGCCCTCACGTGTCTGAAGGACACCCTCACGACGTGCGTGCTTGCCGGCAACGGCTTTACGCGGGAGGTGCGGGACTACCGAAAGCGCCTGATCCACGCCCTGCCCGCACTCCGCTTTCTCGACGTTCGCCCCGTCTTCTCGAATGAGCGCGAACGGGCAGAGGCTTTTTGCCGTGGCGGCCTAGGAGCGGAGCGGGCCGCATGTGAGGCGATTCAAGCGCGCGAGCAGGCAGAAAAGGCGGAGCGGGATGCGTATTTTGAGGGGGTCCGGGCAGCCGCGCGAGGAAACGCGGGCTCGCCGGACGCCCAGAAACACATCACACCCCTCGCGGCCTTCTTGAAGGATTGAAAGATGGAGTATCCTCGAATGCAGGCCCGCCGTCATTCCCACTTTTCTACTCCCCTTCTCCTCCCTCCCCTCTCTACCTCTTTCCGCATCAAAATATTTTCACGTTAATACATCATTCTAATTACCCAACCATTTTCGGTGGCAAATTGTCGAAAATCGAATGATTTTTTTTTGGGCTCGTCAGAAAAGGTGAGGACGCACGCGTAGAGATTTTCACCTGATGTGCATTCCTTGTCAAACTTAGGCACTATTTTCTACAAGAACGAAATTAGGACAAGGGAAGAAGCACATCCGATGGAAACCTTCTCTACGTTTGTGTTTAACAACCTGCTTTTGGGGAGATGTGGTAATGGAAATGTTAATATGCAATCGTAATCAGTCAATCATGGGGGCGGCCTGAGAGGAAACTTCATAAAATACAAATTCCATCCCACAGCACATCATCCACCTATTGGCATCAAAGAATATAAATCTCTATAAACATATGCTTTTCTAATGAATCATTTTTTGAATGCTAATAAATTGGGAAAAGCTCCCTGGTTTTATAATCTTGTTTAGTAAACTTTCCTTTAATTTATCATCTTTACCATAGACATGTTTATAAATCCCCTTCCCTGAGGCGCCCTCCTCCTCCTCCTCACAACAACTCAAAACAAGAGCAGTAGTTCCCCATGTGGCTCACCACCAGCGCACACGTGTGCAATGGAAGCTGCAATTTCTGGAAGTAATGTAAATTCAGGTCGATGGGGTCCTGCGTCGAGCCGAGGGTGAGGTGCGGGTTGTAGTTTTCTTGCGAGTTCTTTTCGTAAAAATCAATCATGTACTCCACACATGCCTTGTCCTCTGCTGGGAAAGAGTTGTGGAATGCCGATTTTCCCACCTTCATGGAGCTCAGCTTAACTTGGAAGGGTCTGACTTTTTCGAGCATATCGCTATGAAGCGCCATCAGGGCGTCGGAGCGGGTGATGGCAATGTACGGCAGACGAATCTCCTTTTCCGCCGCGGTCTTCCCGAACACCGGGCCCTGGTGGATGCCTGTCAGCTCGAGCTTTTCCTTGGACTCCTCGGAGGCCTCCCTGTGAACGTTCCACACCTTACGCGCCGCATCCTTCACCTCGGTCAGTTCCGTCGCCCGGATGCACAGCTGCGCGAGGGTGCAGTGGACGTAGCCGTAGCCGGGCTGGAGTTTTTTTTGCGAGAGAGATTCCAGGCGATAGTAGATATTACCCTCGCCAGCATCGCCGTCCGCTTGCGGGCAGAGGGAAAAGGAAAGAGGGATGGCGACCTTATCGAATGTACTGCACACCAGCGCAATATTAACACCGATAAAGGACATGATTGGTAAGAGCTAGTGTGTATTAAAAAGGGAAAACTATGTGTACGCTTGCTTTCAAATGATGCTCAAAGGAAAGAAAAAGAAAATAGTATATGAATACGTAATTATAAACATGTATTTAAATGAATATTATTCTTCTGCAGGGTCGGCTCCATTTACCACCTCCATGCGTAGTGCGTGTTCAGGAGCACCAGATGATTTAGAGGGTGTGCAACCTAGCTGGATCATGAAAACCACTGAACGCCTTTCACCCTTTGTTGATAAAAGAACCACACTCTAAACTCTTTGGTAAGAAATACACTTTGCCATTTGTTTGTATATCTTGGCAAAGATAAAAAAAGGAATATACAAGACTTAATTCAGCAAAAAAGAAAAGTAAAAAACATCGAAACGATAGACGTAATGCGAGTCTCTTCTTCCTCAGTCATTCGTCCTGTGTTATATATCCTTTGGTAATTAAAGTTTTCAGTTTATATATACAGAAATAGAAACATGAAAAAAAAAACAGTGTGCCCCCTTATTCAGTAATTAAAGTATTACTTGAGGCGTGCAAAAGTAAAAATGAACAACGCAACACCACTATAAACGGAAATAATATTCGGAAGTGCCTGCTATATATACGTGCCATATGAAAAGATATGCCAAACCTATCGGCAATTTTAATCAAAATTTGTTATACATTGTCCTCTGCCAATGGACCTTTGTCGCGCGCGATAGATCGAAGGCAACGTAGTTCTTCTTCCAGAAGGCGAATTCGCTTCGCTTGTGCTTGGAGCGCCTCTTGAAGAGCGAACACCTCACCTTTTGTCTGACTAGTCGTCATTGTGCTTTCGCCCTCCCCTGCGGGAACGTTTAGCGGCGTCCTACCCTCATCCAACGCCTCCCCGAGCAACTCCTTGACAATTCGCCACACGTGAGGACGTGGGTTGCCCACTTCCTTCGCTTCTTTCCGCTCCTCCTCCTCCTCCCTGACGAGCATTCGCAGCGTATCCTTCGTAGCCTCATCCAGCGGCGGAGGGATCTCGGGCAAGGTCGCCCGCAGCAGCATCAAAACCTTTTCTGGAAACACGCTGCACGCTTCGGTGCGCAAAAAGTCTGCGATTTCGGTCTCCAACTCTGGGTGGAAGCGCTTGAGAAACTCGGTTCTGCGAACCATCGCGAGCTGGAGGGGTTCCCGACGGACCAGAAGCGTCTCTGCCTTATCCAGGCCCCCCTGCAGGTTTCGCATGCGTTCCGCCGTTTTCACCACCGACGTCAACCTGTTGGAGGCCTCTCTAACGCCCATGAGGAGGCGCCGCGTCCTGCCGATGTGAGAAAGGTGCGCTCGAACGGATCGGAGGTCCTCCTCCGCTTGGGCCTGAAAGGTGAGAATCAGACGCTCGCTGTCCTCGCCCTCCACCGGCTCTGCGGGATCGTATGGTGGGCCTTGAGCCGCCATCTCCCATGTAGACCCCAGCTACTCTTTCGCCGCCGTGAAGGCCTCCATGGCCTGCGCGCAGTCCTTTACGCACGCCTCACACTTCGCCTTGGCGGACGTTAAGAGGCGCAGGTGCGCGGCGGGGGTGTGGAGGAGTTGCCCGAAAAAGCGCGCCCCCTGCACAGGGGGGGGGGGCCGCGGAGGCGGCGAGGATGCCGCTCCTTTCCAGCGCGCACCGGGCGAGCTCCGCGGCCTCGCGCTCCTCGGCGAGCAGCTGCGCGTGGTGAAGACGCGGGACCCCGCCGAGCAGCGCGAGCGCGCGCCGAATATGCGCGATCCGCCGCGCCGGCGGCTTCCGGACTTCGCGGCAGCCCGGGGACGCCGACAACCGCCGCACCATCCCGCGCGCGTAGCCGCGATCGCCACCCTGCCGGGCCTCGTCTTGGGACCTGACAGGAGCTTTTGCGCGCTTTCCCGAGCTCAAGCTTCGTTCACGGCTGCTCATTCCCGCCCCCGCTAGCGCTGGGTGCAGGATGCCCTTAAAAAAGCTGAGCAGATCCCTCAACGCGATGACGGGGGGAGCGAGGTTGCTCAACGGTGGCCGAGGCCCCGTTGAGCAAGTACTGCAGGAAAGGCTCCCCCCTGCCTGCTGAGCACCGCTGAGGCTCTGATAACCCTAAATGTCCCCCTCTAGGGAAGCTCGCGCGGCTGACGCTGGCGCTTATAGGAATGATGCATTGAATACACGCTCCTAAAGTGGCGAACACTGTGAAGATGGTAATCTGTGATGGTTCCTCTGATTCCGTCTTGAATCCTGTTAACATGTAGCACTGTCGTTACTGTCGCTAATGAGCCAACCAGAGTGAATAATGAATTTTTTTTTCGAGATACATCAATATCAATACAAATGTATGTGACTATGGATATATGTATTGGTGCAGAAGCCCTCCTTGTAGCACAGAAGCACTTATATACAACACAGTAACAATGTTTTACGAGCGGTGTCGAAAGTATTCAGAAAGCACAATAAGATCGCCTAGATGAACTATACAACTTTTCGAAAATTACGTGTATAAGCATAAACGAACTTACCGTAGTGCGAAGCGAAAAAAAAAGCAGTTGATAATCCTTTCACTCCCCCCCCCTCCCCCCCCATAAACTATGAAAGAATAATAATAGCGGATTATGAATTAAAAAAGGGAAATTGGATATATTTTACTTTTTTTTGTTTACATACCGACCAACCTCCGCGTTGTCCAACCCCCATGTTGAGCATCTAATATAAGAATAAATAAAATAATGAGAGAAAGTCAATCACTATGGGGGTCCAATCTGTCTTTGTACGAATTGAAAAGAATGAATCAACGTTCTAAAATGATACAAGGGGGGAAAAGCTTAGAAAAAGTGTTCCAGAGAAGAAGGGAAGGGGTATAAAGAACAATTACATGGCTACCGTGAGGGGTGAGGATGGGGGTAAAAGTGCGGTCCACTAACAGAAAATGGCATAGGTGAATCCACCTCCGATACCCCCAACCCCCTCGCACACGGCAGCTTCCCCCATTTCCACCCATCGGGGTCCATCTCTGCGCAAAGCGCGCTAGGTGTCACGCAAGCGTGGAAGCCCATCGATCCTACGAATCCATAAAAACCCGTGTTGGAGGGGTGGGGGAATGCACGCACGGAGCGCCCCCCCCCCTTGTTAAATCAGCGCGCAGGCGTCGGGCTGGGGCCTGCCCGTGATGCGGTGCGGGACGGCGGTGCCGTAGACCTCGAGGACCTCGAGCCGCCCACGCGCCCCCCGCAGCGCCTCGACGCCGGTGAGCTCGCGGCAGCGGGTGAGGTAGAGCCGGCGGAGGGCCGGGCAGCGCGCGAGCCGCGCGACGCCGGCGGCGGTCACCCCCGTCGACTCGAGGTGGAGCTCGCGGAGCCGGGCGAGGGCGGCGAGGGGGCCCGCGTCCGTGACCCCGGCGCAGCGCGCGAGGGAGAGGAAGACGAGGCCCTGGCAGCCCGCGAGGCCGGCGAGGCCGGCGTCCGTCACGTGCGTGCGGGCCGCGTCGAGCACGCGGAGCCCGCGGAGCCGGGCGAGGGCGGCGAGGTCCGTGAGCCCCGCGCAGCCCGCGACGGACAGGCGCTCGAGCGCGGGGTAGGTCGCGAGGACGGCGACCGCGGCGTTGGTCAGGCCCGCGTTCGCCGCCCGCACCTCGCGCAGCCCCGTGAACGTCGGCAGCCCCGCGAGGCTGGTGAGGTGGCGGCAGTCCGACAGGTCCAGGTGCGTCAGCCGCGCGCAGGAGGCGAGCAGCGGGGCGAGGTGCGTGTCGCCCAGCACCCCTTTGCGGATGGAGAGGGTGCGGAGGTCGGGCAGCGCCAGCCTCGGCCGCGCGTCCGAGAAGTTCGTGAGCAGCATGGGCGGGACGACCGTCCCCTTCGGGGAGTCCCCCGACATGATCATCGAGGTGGGCGAAGAGGTGTCCGTTCCTAGTGTGGAGCAGGTGCGGCTCAGCGCGCTGTGCGCCCCGATAGTGCTGCTGGAGAACATCTCCGAGATCGTCTCGCTCTTCGTCATCCCATGAAAATTCCACGTGTGCCGCGAGCTCCCAAAGACGCTCAGCGAGCTCAGACGCTGCGAGGGCCCGCCAAATGACGGGTCCATCTCGTCGACCATCGAGAAGTAGTCCAAGTTGAGCTCTTTCAGGCGGCTCAACCCGTGGAGCCCCGTTAGGCTCCGCAGCTGGCGGCAGCTCCCCAGGTAGAGGACCTCAAGCGCGGTGCACTCGTGAAGCCGGCTAATACCGGCATCTGTCAGGCTCGTGTAGGAGAGGTTGAGCTCCTTTAGCGCCGGAAGCGCCCCCAGTGCGGTGACATCCGTCAGCGCGAAGCAACGGGAAAGGTTCAGCAATTTAAGCGCAGTGCACTTCGCTAGCCATTGGATGCACGAGTCCGACAGGGAAGTGTTCTCCAAATCGAGGTACTCTAGTGCGACGAGGGGCTCAACAAAATTAAGCTTACATATATATTTGCAGTCTTTTAAAGAGAGGTAGCGCAGTATCTTGAGTTCCGACAGGTGCTGCGCCTCGGCATCCGTGAGGGAGGTCCTCGCTAGGCTGAGCCAGCGCAACGACAAAAGCGGTCTGACAAACGCGATTGAAGTGAGATGAACGCATTCGGAGAGGTTTAGGTAACGTAATCCCTTGCACACGGAGAGTGCGGTCAGGCCTTCACTTTTTACCCCGCTGCCCGACAAGTTAAGCGATACTAATTGTGACACCAACGATATCCAACTGTTGACGGACGTGAGGTTCACAGAGCGAGAGAGATCCACGCGGGAGAGTTGCATGTCAAGCAGTGCCGTGCAGCCGCCATCCGTGATCGCGTTGTCAGACAAACCTAGGACCTTGAGCTGCGAGAGAGGCAGAAGTTGGTTGACGTCTGTGAGCCTCTTGAGGGAATTAAGATGAAGCTCAACGAGCTGCGTGCAGTTGGCGATCTGCTGCATGTTTTCATTCGAAAAGTAATTTTTAGAAAGATTCAGCAACCGAAGGGAGCCGCCAATGCCGCTCAAAAAGCCCAGATACGTGAGACGACGGCACTCAATTAGGTGAAGGTGCTGAAGCTTTGTGCATTGTCCAAGGAACTGGACCCCGTCGTCCTTGATCGAGCAGTTCTGCAGGCTTACGCAGCGCAAGTTGGGGAGCTTGGTTAGCGGTTCCAGGCTCTCCACACCCTTGCAGCGGTGCATTAACACACAAATCAAGTTTGGGCAGGTTTCCAGGACTTCCATGAAGTTCTTCTGTACTGGAGTGTGAGAAATATGCAAGCACTTGAGATTTTTCATGAAGCCGATCGACAAAGTGCCCGAGAGGTACCACTTGGAGTGCCCGCGGCGTCCCTCCACGGAGGAGGATAGAATAGAATCGATGTAGACAAGCGCGACCCCATTCTCACTCGACGTGCAGGAAATGATGCTAAGGGAGGTGAGATCCGTGCAGGCCGAGATCGACTGCATCCACTCCGCTGTTAGTCTGCACCGCACGAAGTGAAGGTCGGTTATGGTCAAAAGGTGCCGAAGCATCGAGAAAATCGTTAGCTGTTCGTTATCCCACATACTCACTAGTTTGAGAGAGACCCCGTGGTATCGCGAGAGCCACCACACACTCAGCATTGCCAACTGCAGAGCTTTTGTCGAGGCGCACATCACGGATACAGAAAAGAGCATATCCTCCTGCCCGCAATGGCGCCAGCAGCACGCCGCGAAGGCGCGTGCGGGGGCCTCCACAGCATCAACGCCTCCGCCGTTCACCGTGGCGAGGTCGCTTTCCTCCGCCAGGTCCTTGTCGATGTGATCCTGATCACGCTTTTGCGGGGGAGCGGGGAGGTTAAGCCTTCCGGACCGATACCGGTACCCTGCGTAGGGGTAGCGGTGCCCACTAGCCTCCGTATAGCGCCGCCCTCCCCCGTTTTCGGGAGAGCTAAACAAATAAAACGAGTTCTCGTCATCTGTCTCTTCCTCATCGTAGGCGGTGGAATGCCCTGCCATCGACGCCGCGCGGGGGACGTCGTCCTCTACGAGTCCTCCCTCCCGGCAGGCAGGGATGTAGACCTCCCCGGTAATGCACGGCGTCACGGCGTAGCCCGAGAGCGCGATGCCTTCCGTTCGCTCCGTGAACAGGCGAACGGCCGGGTTCAGCACCGCAAACGACAAGGGCGTCCCCCGCGGGAAGTACTGGATGATCGAGTTGAGAACGCACCCCGGCGGCCTCCATGAGCGCTTGTTGTTAACTAACACAAAGGAGGACGTGGATTTAATTGGCGAGGGCCGTCGTAGGCTCAGCACGGAGAGTTGCTGGGAGGAAAACATCGATCTCGACGAGCGAATGTCGCTGAACGAGACTTTGCCAGAATCTGTCATTTGCGAATTTGGTGCTTTTTACAACCTTTTATATATTTTTATTTAACTTTTTACGATTTTTGTGTGAAAACATAAAATATGATATATATACATACATACATACATATAGATGTATATGTATGTTTTAAGGAAATCAATAGATAGCTCCCCTCTATAAATGATACTGTATGATTATGCAGAGCAATCAAGTAAAACTGTAAGTATCCTAATCAAACAACCAATGCTAGCTAAAGTGATGAACATATTGGGAAAAAATGATTGATGTGTTTGGGCATATAATGGGGAAAGGATTCTATATTTACAATGAACACGCACTACGTCTGTGAGCTTTTACAACATGTGATAGACAACAGGAACTCAAGATACGCTAAAGGTAAGGCTCACACAGCATTTAAGCATCAGTTTTGATAAGAAAAGCAAATGAATTGCAATATATTTATAAAAAGTCAACCGTCACAGGCCAAATCATAGGCTAATCTGTCAAAAAGGATTACATCTCAAAGAGAAACATAGTACTCTGTGATTTGGATTCTAAGGGCTATTCTTGAAAGCTCGTCATTCGTTGGAAGAGACATCTTCCATGACATGTGCGCATCAATAAGATCCACAAACTTAAACGGGAATGGTAATATACAATATTAAATGAATTGTTTAAAAAGTGGGAACGCGCCTATCATCTTGCTCTCTCTGGAAAAATATGCTTGACAATGTACGGCTAAATCACCCTTCGTCGTCCCTGTGATAACGCGTGATCTTATTATGATGTAAAATGTCGAAAAAGCTTGTGATTTCATCAACAGAAGATTCAAACGCGATCCGATCATACAGATGACAAATATGAATGTGCACAATACAATGGTGGCCCTCACGAATCCTATTTAACACAGCCTTTGAGCTATCGCATGGCTCCCGCCAGGAAGATTTGGGCACTCCAAACAACAAAACCGTCATCCAGAAAGTAATAATGTGTTCGACCCACAACATCCACTTCGCGCACCACTCTATTTTCCCAATCAACGGGCGAAAGCAGACATCTCCACGTTCCTCCTGGAACATCTCTGACAACACAAGAGAGGGATTCAGGAAAATGCGCAAGAGTGATAACCTCTCACGCAGAGCGGTGTAAAACTCTCTTAGATGGCGAATAAACACATTCTCGCGTAGTGTTGAGAGAAAAATAGAGGTAGATGAGGAGGAAGAGGGATGCGTATTTCCCATTCGATGCCAAACTTGCAAACGAACGGAAGGATCCAGCAGCATCTCATCTGGGAGGCAATTCACCTGTGGCATGTGTTTGCGAAGGCTCGGATTAATAGGCAAATAGTCACTAACAGGCTTCAGCAGAGCGCCTAACAGCATCATGCGTGGTCCTCCTCCCTGTGCAGGAAGAAGAAACTCCCTCACCTGAGTATACCACCGGTTTAGATTAATGCTGCTCCGCACGTTTGCGCGGTTATAAACAAAAATGATACCATCAAATCGAATACCTTGTAAGGGGAGCATCGCCCCCGGACCAAACGTGTGCATCCCACCAAGCTCGTAGAACTCAATTGTCTGTGTTAGGAAAGATTCCGTGAGAGGGGTGTCTTGTCTGTCTAACGAGGAACGTCCCGCTTTCTTTTTCGCCCAAGGGGAAATCGCCGCCTTCCTTCGCCTCCCGCTTTGATTGTGAGCTCTCTGGAAGGAATCCCCTATGCCGCCGTACAGACGATCCTCGTCAACCGAGTGGTCGGAGGCCAAAGATGACGTTGCCCTCGGTGTGGCAATAAAAGAAAGCCGCGGGCGATTCCCAATGTGTGCATCGCGAACTAAGACATCTATCGCAAAGCCAATCGTCGGCGGCCAAGCATAGTCCCAGTAAAGGCTATTCGTCACCTGGTTTGAGCGTGAGAAGTCGAAGACGTCGTAGCACAAACGACGAATAAAAAGAGTTTTGCCAACTTTGCTTTCCCCAACTACAAGGATTCGAAGAGTGTTGGGGTCGTCGTGTGAAGAATCATCCATCCCTTTTCACCTCTCTTTCACGCGACTTTGATCTAATCACAGGCCCGATGAGCTAATATAAACAATGCAAAGGGAAATCTCAGCAGAGTCAAGGAGGAGACATCCACGACAGGGAGTTTTTTCCTCCAAGCTTCCTGTTGTGTACAAGCTTAGAACGAAGGTGGTGGTATTAAGGATGGTAGCTAAAGAAAGAAGTGAGAACTAAAGACGGAGAGATGAAGATTAGGCCATAGTCTCAGAATATAACCCTCTGGGCACAACGATGGTATCCCTAAACCGCATAAGTGAGGGGAGGGGAGAAGGGATTTAAAAAGGGCAAGTCAGCCGAAAATATAGAGGATGGTGCTATCCTCCAGAACAACTGAATGAATATCACCCCCATACAAGGCTGTCGGTTCATCTCTTTTTATGGTTCCTGAAGTTTCCACATCTTTATACTTTTATCGCTTTCCGCTGTAATAAGTCGCGTGCCGGAAAAGTCGTACGCCATCGCATTAATCCCACCTTCTCCAGGCAAAGTTCCTGGTATCGGTTTCGTTTTCGTGAACTGATACGGACGAAAGTGATAAATCCTCCCCTCACCTGGGGTGGCAAGAATGGGCTGAGGAGCGTTCCAGTCGTAAAAAGCAAGCTCGCCATCCGCACTACCGACTGCGAGGACCCCGCGCGGGCTCATCGTGCAGGCGCTCCAGCGATACGCGAACTCCTCCTCGACAGCAGCAGCTGCTTTTCCACCCTTTTCTCCTTTATTTTCTTCCGCTTTTCGCCGCTTCGAGCGATGTTCTGTCGCGCTGGAATCGAGAAGCGTGCTTGCGTTGCACAAAAAATCCCCTGATGGTACCTCCCAAACGCGAATATCATCTGCCCCACAAGAAATTAGCATCCTTCCTGCTGTATCCAACGCTAACCCACGCACGGGCTTTTTATGCCGCGTTAACCGCCGCACCAGCTTCCCCGCGGCCAGATCCCATAAGCAGACAAACCCATCGCTCCCGCCCGAAATAATCTGCGGATCGGTCTGCTGGCAAAGCAACGACATAATGCTGTCTGTGTGCGTAAAAAGATTCCGCACAGCGGCTCGTGTCCGGATATCCCACACCCGCACCACCCGATCCCGTCCCCCGCTCACAATAATGTCTAAACTAGAATGGGCGACGACGCTATGCACGCCTCCGCGGTGCCCGAAAAACTCCCGAATCGCCTCATTCCGCTCGAGATCCCAGCACTTGATGGCGTGGTCATCGCTGCCACTAAAAAGGTAGGGCGATTGCCTGCTTATGGCGAGGCTCCGAACCGAATCGTTGTGGCCGGTGAGGTTCAGCTTCAGCGCCCCTGACGACATGTCCCAGACCTTGATCACGCCGTCGCCGCCGCCGGTGGCGAACCACGCGTTGCCCGGGTCCACCGCCGCGGCCCAGACCCACCCCTGGTGCCCGAGCAGCACGCGCGCGAGGCGCCAGCGCGGCGGGGCCGACGCCGCCCCCCCCCT
>MJCC01000008.1:524703-537749 GCA_001766655.1 Phytomonas francai
GGGGGGGGGAGAAGGAGCGGACTCGGAATTGGCATACGAATCCTCATACATAACAGAATGATTTGGTTAACTAGGGGACAGACGGGTACATGTCGGTTATATATATATATATATATATGTATATATAAGAGATGCGAAAAACAGGGCTCCCAAATGGGTCATTCCTCCTTGAAATCATACACGCTGCCCACCCACGGTGGTTCGACTCGCTTTCAAGAACCCACACCTCCTCAACAGAACAATGCTATATATTACTTCAAGGGCAATGAAAGGTAGGGATCGCTGCAGTTAGATTACATGATTAGCTCATCCATTGGATCGTATGCCTTTCGATGTGTGCGCCTACCTCTAGATTTCCCGCGCAAAGACGGATCGGACTCCGAGCCCCACCCCGCCTTTTTATTTGAGGCTGCGAATTTCTTCTTCGCTGACAACGAACATTTTTCTAGTGTCACGGCATCAAACCCAAATTCAATGAGTATCTTTCTGCAGTGTCGCTCCTCCTCGTCGTTCATCTGAGGAGCTAATGTTGTGAAGACCTGCGGGATCAGCCGCTGCGCGCGCTCCTCGCATTGCACGACCTCCTTTGGCAGGCTTTCCAACACCCTCAGAAAACTAGACAGCTGCCGAAACCCGCCCTTCGAGGATTGAAGCATCTCAAATAAGGTGAAAAAATCGTCTGTGAAATGCTGCAAACAGGAGAGGGATAAGATAATGTTCTCCATGCACTCCGCATCGATGCAGTCCCCGCGCACGGCCGCCGCGAACCCTAGCGAAACGATGCAAAGATGCCCTCTTGCCGGCGGGTACGTGGATAACAAGCTGAGAATCCGCACAAGCTGCGGGATAGTAAGTTTTCCCGCATCCCGATCCAACCTCTTCATCGCGCTCGCCATCACTGCAGTGCTATCTATCGGCAGAAAGGAAAGCGTATCCATCAGCGAATCAATTAAATGAATCTCCAACTTATCCCCCACCAGCGCCTCTGCACGGGAAAGCAGCATCGGATAGCACTCTGAAGAAGGCGGAATCCGCAAATTCACCGCCGCCTGTAGAATTACAGGTAAATCACGTTCGGATATCTTGTCTTTTACGCGCATGAGATCCTGAAGAAGCTTCATAGCGGTAGTGTAGTCGCGAATACCGTAGCGAGATAATGCGTTCAGAAGAGCGCGATGATACGTGCTAGAGGTTGAGTGGTGCATCTGCTTTACGCCCTGCTTCGCAAGGAGCGGGAGCATTCGCGCGGCAGAAGGAGTGGTATTAGGTTGCCTTTCTAGAGATTGCGCGATAAGAAAGACATCCTCAGCAGATAAATCTTCCATGCACGCCATAATTTGATTCACCAGGGCGTGTAGGGAGTCGTTGGCGTTGAGCTTGTGGAGGTTGAAGAAGAGTTTGCTGATCTCGACAGAAGGTATCTGCGTGGCAACCTCACAGCTTCGTCGGGAGAGCAAGGAAGTGTGTTGATATGAACGATAATTCACGCAAGCAAGGGCTTTTACTAGTCTATTAATATCCATAGGCGTAAGACTCCGCAGCTGAGGCTCTAGTGCACTCATGTGCCACTCTATCGTCTGCATTTGATCTCTTCCAATCGACACGGCATGATTCTGCGAAGACGATGAAGAGGTTGGAGAGAAATTTGAGACTGAAGAAGACGGTACTGCGAGAACCTCCGAAACAATCTCCCAAATCGCGTTAAGGTGCTCTATTGCGGATGGCTCTTCCTGCGCTTTGCTGCCCGTCATTACCACAGTAGGTCTTACCTCGTCCTCGACAATAAGATCCCCCAAACCAGGCGCTAAGCTAGCATAAGGCGTAAGAACCTGATCAATAAGTGATTTCTGAAAAGCACCCATCACAGCAACTTTTCCATCCGTGCCCTTTTCTTCAACCTCACTGTCAGGGCCATACTTTAAATTGTACTGGGTGGCGATGGAAGCCATAAATTGTCTATCTTCCTTTAGACAAAGCGTGTCCTCGGCGCCCTTAAGCAAAACACAGAGGCGGTAAATATCATCCCCGTTAAAACTTATCCTGCCCTTGCGCACCGCACCAAGAAGGAGAGGTAGTTTTGATGCAGTTGATCGTGCTAGCGTTCTAGTAATCATTGATGATCACTCTAGCTTGATTTTGATAGTAAGAATATACAAGAAAGGGTAAGTAGAAGAAATAGAGATTACACTCAACGAATAACCCCCCCCCCCCCCACACACACACACCTATACAAGCTATCCTATGAATCCTGCTATTTATTAAAGTAGGTTTTCTTCTGTGCATATAGAAATAGAAAAGAACCCAGCTGACCTTCGTCAGCATCCTACATCCTCCTCAGTATCAGTACCGCCACTACGATATTAATATCGCTGTGACCAATATTTTATTCCTTTACCCTCTTTCCCCTCTCTTATTTTCATTCTTATTTCCCCCTCCAGGGTTTAAACAGCAGACGACTAGAGACGGCTACGGGGATATCGACCCACGGCGGCACGCTCCCCGTCCGCTCCTCAAGCACCGCCACATTCACCTGCGTATCCGTCTTCGTATCGACGTCGGTGATGACGTGGCCGTCGTCCAGCGAGTAGGTCATCATCAGGGCCAAAAACACGTGTGTGGTGAAGTAGTACAGGAAGAAGATCACGAGTATCGCGGGCCCGGCCACGGCCCAGTACTTTTCGGGGTAGTAGGTCACGTGCAGCCGGTGCAGGACCTCGTCCGGGACGACCGCCCAGAGGAGGTAGACCGCGGTAAACACGATGAAGAGGAACCACGCGATGAAGCCGTTGATCGCGACCTGCGGTCCCTTGCTGTTGGGGGGCTCGGGGCTGCTCAGCGGGGGGCTCGCGGCCTCGGCGAGGGCGCTGGGGCCGGGCTGGGAAAGGGGGCTGGGGGTGGCCTGGGAACAGGGGCTGGGCTGAGGGTTGGCCCAGCGGGGAGGGGGGGCGTGACACGGGGATTGGGGCATGGGAAAAGGGGTTGGGCTGGAATAGGGTGCCCTCGTCAATAATCCTATAGGACCTATAGAGATAGAGATAGAGATAGGAGGAACCCGTTTCGAGGCTGTGACATGATAGAAAAGGGAGGATAGAGGGGACACATTCGGAGGGTTACAGAGCTCCAGGTTGCGCTACCTCACCGAGTCACCGCGAATACACCAAACTCAAGTAAGACCCATATAAACCATGGGTTCGATATGCATCAGTATAATAATAATAATAATGTCGAATGACGGCAGGAATTCAAGTTCCGCATATCAACAGTCGCTTCTTTTGTGGTTTTTCTTTTTTTGCTTTGCCTTTGGGCAGGTATAAGAAACCGAGCTAATCAATAAGTACCTCAATATAATGTAATTCTGTATGCGGGGGGGGGGGGAGGCGGGAAAAAACGATAATCTATTTTAACGACACAAACAAGTGCCTATTATTCGTTAATCAACCACTTCCCGTACTTGTGTCCTGTAATAAATCTAAACCGTCATGAGAAGATACATCCGTTTCGGCGAGCTTCGCGAAGACAAAATCGTCAAGTATCATTCTGTCTTCAGGCAATTCGTTTGAACGCATCGTGAAGGAGATTTGATGTTTAATAGCGTCTATATTATCATGGGAAGCCTTGCAGGAGGATTTTGGCGCGCGTATTCTCTCAAAAGATGCTCCGAGTTCAGAAGTTGAATGTAGGCTACACGCAGAGGTTTGTTTCTTCTCCTCCGTGCTAATAACATTTTTATTCCCTTGATTATGGCAGCTTGTCAAAGGAGCCGAGAGCTACGCCAGTGAGTGGGTCGCCCGCACGATGAGGATTCTGCTGGGGAGACGAAATATGTTGCTATTTGTTGTCATGATCGTTATTTCTATTACTGTTGCCGTCTACAGAAGAGGTTTATATGCATTTTTCCCTGTCTTCTTCTCATAAGCAGCAGCCTTCACTCCAGTGGAATCTGGAGATGGGGGCATGAGAACTGAAGCGTTATTTCTGCGAGCATGGTGGTGGGAAATAGAATTAGCAGCCCCTGCTATCCGCTTTTCGCTCTTTGAAGAAGATGAAACAGGTGCTTGGTCACGGTAGTTGACGTCAGATGAGCATTTATCGATTGAAAGGGGGGATAAATTCATCTCGGGGGAATTGCCTGTTGATATGGGAGCACCTTGCACACGTTGTAGATCCCACTCCGTGCTATTTCGTGGATCAAGATGCATAACTTCCACATTTGAAATATTTTCCCTCGAAATGTTGCCCTCCGCTTGGGGGGTGTTTCTATAAAGAGGTTGTTTATCAGAAGAAGAAACCGTGAAGCAAGCCACACTTTCCTCTTTGGACGTGTCATAGAGTTTTCGGGATGACGAAGAACTCTTCACAGTGGAATGCTCTACGTAAACACACTCTGATCGAGGTGGAGAACGATCGTGCAATCGACGAGAAGGCAACTCTACGGAGCTTTTCATCTGGCCCTCAAGGAGCTCTATGAGTTTGCTCTCTTCCGCATCTCTGAATTCGCTATGAAACTCATCGAGAGATGAATTTTTTGATTTCCTTGATAGTATTACTATTGAATGCTCTTTGCTCTTGGTAACATTCGAGGCACGACTTATTTCATGGATATTTCGATCTCTGTTTTGGGTAGGAGATTCCTTCACCGTGCTGGCGATTATTGACTTTAGATGACCCCTGTGGGCGGGTAATGACGTCTTTGGTGATATTACAACACCTTCGCGTGAACTATCCTTGACGCTATCATTTGAATTGTGAGCTTTCGCTTCCTCAGAAATCATATTGTCGGAAGGCAGCCTTTCAGAGGTATGTGGTGGAATCACGAGTTTCGACAACTGCGGTGGCGGCAGTAAAACCTGTGGAAGATTCAATTCGTCCCTAGATTTTGCGCTCCACGCTAGTGGTGAATGCGCACCCTGCGTAGACCCCATGGATTGGGATTCCTTCAACATTTTCATGGAAACCGTTAAAGGTGAGGCCGTGACAGAGCTTTCCTGCGCTTGCTTGTAGGGTTCCATTAGAATGTGAGGCTGAAAGTCCCTGTCCTCATCATCAACCGTGCTCCCGAGATCAGAGCTCCCGACCAAAGCTACGCTGGAAGGAGGAGTAAAGGGAGAAACCCTTTCCTCCTTATCACTGCCGCAAAAAGTGAAGTTTAAAAGGTGTTGAGGGGTGCTTGGCAAGACGGCGGGACTCGCACTAGGATTCCGCAATGATGGGGGTACAGACGAAGGTGTCAAAGAAGGTGGCAATGTCGCCTGTGCGGGTTCAATATTCTCTCCCTGCATGGCGTAATCTTCAACAGCCTCCTTTATAGGTTCAAACATAACATTTAACGATGATGGTGAAGAGCTCCCGCCAGGCACACCCCTTCCTGGAGGCCGTTCCTTTTGCTCTTGATTGGGTACCAAACGCCGCTCACCTAGGGCGGGTATTTCCTCTTCTTTTTCAAACCCTGCGCGATGAGCATCTTCCTCTTCTTTCACACAAATGAGATCCTGCGTGAGCTCCCACTCCACACTCGCTCGGACCTCCTCCTCGGCGTGCGTCGCCAACTCCGCGAAGAGCTCCTCTATAACACGCAAGACATGCAGCTGAAGCGCGCCGCGGCCATGATATACGACCTCGTCGGCAGAAAGCCCTGGCTCTATTCCTAGTTTTTTCAACGCCTTTAAAATATTTCCCCAATTCCGCAGCACCCCCTGCGTATGCTCCACCCCACCAATCTCGCACACACAGCAAGCCCCTTTGTCAACTCGCGAAAAGCTTCCACCTTTCTTCCTTTCTTCGTCCCTTGATTCCCCCTCTCCAGAATTTTCCGGAAGCCAAGTCCTTGATTTCTTGCTTAAACCTTCCCCCCTCCGGACTCCGCTTAACTCGACGATCTCCACTTTCTCCAGTGGCATCAAATCGGGATGATAGAAGTAAAGCACCACGCTCAACACAATGCCACTATGAAGAAACTCATAAAAGCTCTGCTGGAGGTGAAGAAACGTCTGCCGCCAGATCACCCAATCCCTCCTATGCAACCCTCTTGGGAACGAAAAAGAGGAAGAAGCAAAGGAGTTCATGGCAACATTAGAAGCAAAGCTCGTATTGACATTACTAGCATCCTTGGAATGTTTCAGAGTTCCGTAGTGAGGAAGGGGCTGTTCTTTTGAAGATCCCGGGGCATCCGCAAGTAGCTTAACAACCGCTCGCATCCAAACCATGAGCGCCTTCTCCACCGTGCAAACCTGAGGAATAGTACGACACAAAAGATGCCTTGTATGCGTTAGAATGCTATCAATCGAGAGTACCGTACGCGTATAATAAAGAAGTAAGGAGCGAATAAGAAAGGTATGTGCACCTAAATAGAACGGCACGAGCTGCGAAAGCTTTTTTGATGCTTCTTTTACACGAGAAAGCAGCATGGATAATTTCGACCGCCGATCCGAGCTTCGCTCACGAGTACTATTACTACTGTTAACATGAAATGGAAGGTGTGAAGCACTCTGTTTGGAATTGTTTAACGGCATATTGAGCGATATAAAAAGTTCTTCGAGGTGGAGGATGGGGCTGCTATCCGGGTGCTGTGAACGGGTAATCCAGCGGAGTAGGACCGCTATAGCTTGCGTGTAGGTTTCCTCACGTTTACGCGCCGTCTGAAAGGTGGTGTCTTCCACGATAGAATCCACCCTGCGAGGATCAATTGAACTCCGTACGCTGCTATTTAACCCCTCATTTTGAGTAAAATCATTAAAAAGCTCCTTACTTCCCCGCGGTGTCGTTGCATTATTATTCTTGCTGGAGGCAGAGTCCCCCGTCTCTGCAGTGGCGGTAAGAAGAAAAAGACGAAGGGTATGCGGGGTGCAGCCTAAAAGAATCTCCGCGAGGAGAAGGTGATAAAACCCACAGCGGGCCATATCTAAAGCCCCAAAAGGCATCGCCCCGACCGTCGTGATCGTTGAAAAGGAGCCGGAAAGCACCGAAAGCATCGCCCGGGCGTCCAAAAAAAGCTGCGGGTACTGCGCCTCGTTTGCGGGATCCGCGTGATGGAGGAGGTAGTGTAAAACCCATCGCCAGTTGACGAGGAATTCAAGGATAAATTCCTGAGTAGCCGGTGAGGAAGACGCACTCATCACGCGCGCGCGCCCAACTACCGTACTATTTCCTCTTTCTGTGAATGTGAAAAGGAGTTGGAGGGGGAGGGGAGAGCAAGGGGGGAAATGTCTGCTGTGAGATTTGCTATCAGTGTTAATTGTCTACTTAGCTATTTATTTCATTTTCAATAGGTAGGATCCCTGGTTGCACAGGTTTCGTGCCTAAATTTGGATGTTTAGTTCCGATGAGGGGGGGGGGGGAGGGCAGTAATGCAATAAAAGGAATTCGAAAATCTTCGGAAAAACAGCGTAAAGCAATCAGAGTATAACTAAGAAAAAAAAGTCGAGAAACAGCTCAGCAAGCAAATGTCCCCAAAACCATATCTCTCCGTTTTGAAGAATTAACAACAACAACAATAATAACTATCATCAGCGTTGCCTCATTATCAGGACACTAGAAGCGAATGCTTCTCTAGTTTAAGTTTCTATAAATAAATGATATAAATATAGCGTGCTGTCTTTAAAATACTTCTATACGCTATTCTAATCTAAAGAAGGATAAACTTCAATTAGCACTTTTTTTGTGAGCCCACATTCAGTTGGGGTGGCAGAGAATAATAGTTGTCACGATGAGGACGTTCTATAACCGATCCTGCAGAGGTCATATCCAAATTCGAGGAGAAGTTCAACGTTGTGCAGGTTGTACTATCACTTGCTTTTTGCCGAATCTCTTCCTTCTCATCGCTAGGATCTACAATAGTTTTCACCTTTCCCGTACTATTGCTGAGATAAGAACCCGCCGTGATCGACTTCGAACTCGCCGAGATGGTTCGCGTCGCGAGGGAGGATCCCGTCGTCGTCGTAGTATGCGTAGGAAGCATGGTGGAAGTAGAAGAGGTCGGGATCGAACTCAACGGTGTGGTAAATTCTGAGGGATTTATAGGATGGCTAGCATAAAACGCGCGCATTCGCTCCGCTGCGGGAGAAATCAAATGCGGATGATGTGGATGGGATGAGTGATCCTGTAATGAGGAGGATCGCGGCATGTTATCATAAAGCTTCCGACGAGATGCGCGTTCGGGAAGTGAGGACAAGAATTTATCCTCCGTGTCGCGCTTACTCTGTTTAGAATGATGAGAATGAAAAGGAGAAGAATGCCGATTTCCGAGGGAATCCTCGGCGCCTCGGCCGCCAGCAAAGGCAGCTCTTTTCCCCGCCTCCAAAGCCCGGCGCTGCATTGCCAAATAACGCTGCTGCGTGGGGTTGTAAAGTGATGTTGACATATCGTGTGTTGAATTTCGAATTTCGTGGTTTGCTCGATCCTCACACCACGCACTAAACGGTTCAAAAGGCTCCAGGTGGCGTTGTTTAGAGCAAAAAGACGACGACGCCACCGGCGTGGAGACTTTTTGATTCACCTGGGATTGCACATTTTCTTTAACTGGTGGTTTGTACGGAGCTTTTTGCTGGTGAACTGCCATATTTATGGCTCGGGAGTTTAGTGGTGGTGGTGGGGAAAACTGTGAGATCTTTGTGCTGCTTGCTGCCGTACTTTTCGCAGATTCCTCTCGAGTTGAAGAGATTTCTTCTGAATTCGGATCGGCATCCGGTTGCGTACCGCGCAGAGCTTTCTCGGCGATTTCTCTCGTCGAAAGCGAGAGACCGAGGCTTTTGGATGCGCCCCCTGAAGGGGATAAAGATGATTCCACCGCGGGTATTTTTTTGTTTACATTAGAATCTACAGTCATCGATCGGTGCTGCTCTTTCGTTGACAATGATCCCACTTGACGAGGTGCGAAAGGTTGCTGCTGCAGTCCCCCAGTTTCGGGTGGCAATTTGTCCTCTTCAGAAGGCCGCACCTCAGGGATTCTTCGAGCAACGGCGTTCACCTCACCAGGGAAAGAAAACGATGCAGAGAGAGGAGGACGGAACACCCCGACGGGCATTTTTCCACTCTCATCCACGCCCGTTGTCGCGGTTCGAATGACAGAGGATGGTAAATCGCTGTAGTCCGGGCTGACAAGCTTTTGCAGTGCGGAGTTCATACGCTCCTCGGCGGTCTTTTCCAGCCGCGCGAGCTCGTCGTCCGTTAGAAGTTTCCCTAGCTCCCAAGCCTGCTCTGCCATGAGGCCGTCGACAAACCGATCCCGCAGTTGCCTTTCCGCCTGCTGCTTTTTGCCCTCGAGGTGCTCGATCTGCTCCGCGCTCGCGAGCTTCGAGTCGACGATAAAAAGACGCAGCTCCCGCTCCTTCTTCAGGCGCTCCTGCTGCGCACGTTCGAGCTCCACTCGGGAGCGCCAGAGATCCGCCGAGGAGTCGTACTTCGCGGTGATCACCGCGTGCTCGCGCTGGAGGAGCATCTCCTCCCGCAGCGCGGCGGCCTCGGCCTCCTCCCGCAGCTCCCGAAGACGAGCCCGCGTGGCCGCCTTCTCCTCCTCCTGCCGCCGGAGAAGGCAGATCTCGTCGGATTTCGCCTCCAGGACCTCCGCATCGCAGAGGAACTCCTTGGGGTACGCATAACTCGGACCCCACCCCAGAAGGGCGAAGTACGGCTCCATGAAGGACGCGTTCCTCGGGCAGGTCTGGAGCATCCCGTAGGCCTGCTCGATCACCCCACTGACGGGGAAAGCGCTTGAATGGGGGCGACGAAGCTCCTCCAGGACCTCGCACGCGGCGCGGAGCGGCAACAGCACCTCCCGCAAATGCACGAGGTAGGAAAGTAAAAACATAAAAAGCCACATCGGGTTCATCATAAAGGCATGATCCATCACTTGCAGCCACTCCGCTCCAGAGAGCATATCGGTAAAAAAGCTCTGCATTGCATCCCAACCCCAAACCTCAAAACCAGCGCCAATGTGATCAAAATGCTTCGCGAGCTCCGCATCCTGCTTTTCGAGGCACCGCGTAAGAAAGGCACCGAGCATGCTGGGCGGCTGCGGATAGCAGACGAAAAACTCACGTCCCCAATTCGAAAAAAAGGTCAAAAGTACCTCGACAATGGACTGCGCGTCGTCCTCGTAGACGCGACAAAGGGGGTAAGTCATAGAAGGCAGAAAAGACGCGATCGCGAAGACCCGTGCGTGGTGCGCAAGCACGGAGATAACAGATTCGATCGTAGAGCGTATTCTCCCGGGTGGTAATCCAAAAGGCTTCATAAAAACCGCAACGCATTCATGCGGAGGGCGCCGCGCGAGAGAAGCGAACTGCGGTGCCGTTACGCGCTTGTTTGGCAAGCCCAGGATAAAGCGCCAGATCACCGCGTGATATTTAGAGGGGAAAACACCGTATTTATTCAAATACGTGTGGAGCTTGTCCATGTTATAACGGCACGTTTCATCGTCCATGCTATCGCTGTGTAGGGTGCGAGATAATAACTCCATCGCCCGCTGACCATCACGAGTTACCGCTTGGGTTGGCGTATCACAGATGCCAGGGCGCGCACCCCCCCCCTCACCTCGTCCCTCCACCGCGTTAACGTCTATCCACTTCGCGCGAGAGTGAGCGGCGTCGAAAACCAACGGACGGCGTGGGAAGCGAAACGCATCAATGGAATACCCTTTGGGCTTGCACACGGTCAAAGTGCTGTCGCCACTCCCGAGCTGCGTGCCTTTGCGATTGCGAAGTCCCAAGTCCCCTGCCTTGCCAGGCGCTCCATCCTCCTGCGAATCTTTTAGAAAGGGAAGCACCTTAAACCCCTCTAGCGGGGCCGTTTCTAGGTTAGTTAAGCCCTTCACAGGGGCGCCGGGCTCCCCGTAAAGCCTTTCCCGCCGTCTCGCATGCTCGAGAGTTGTGGGGAGGTGCAGGTAGAGAAGTTCTGCCTCACAGAAGAATACACCGATGCTTAGACCGAACGACGGCATGGCCAATCGCCACGCCGCTATACCACTGGAATGACGCTCCAAAGGCTGCGGCGGCGCGATGGTGAATAATTGATGATAAGAATCCCCCTTTGAAGCTGAAATGGATACCCCGATCACCTTTCGATTTATCAACGTGCACAAGACGAGAGTCTCGCTCACAATCGCTACCTGGAGCACCGCATCACTGTGAGAGGCAGAAACCGGCGTCGCCCCGGTTTGCAAATCAAGGGCACCTAAACTACTCAACGTACTCATTTCCACCAACGCGATCGTGGCACTCTCCCTATTGCCCAGTACCACAAACCTCGAGCACGCGGCAATACACCCTGGCAAAAAAGGAAGCGTCTCGACGCAACGCTCGAGCTCAAAGGCTCTACAGACGCCATGATCGGATGATTTCTCGCGAAGTCGATGAGAATCTTCGCCTTCTGCGAGTATCCACTTGGACAAGACGCCATTAGTCTCCAACGCCAGTAAGCAAAGACACCCATCCAAGAAGAGAGTTGCAGCCGCAAGAAAGAAAAAGGGCCCTCGGGCAGTCCCATTTCTATCGTGATCCGAGCTACTTTGTGGTGAAACGCACGTTTTGGGGGTGTCTGCATTTGGAAAACCAGCAGGGATGAGGCCATTGCGCGACAGGCTTTGGTTGGTAAGCATGCTTTGGCTGGGATGAGCAAATCCAACGCAATTAAACGCCGGAAGCTCCATCGCACTGCCACCCAAATGATTCCCAGAAATCCCTCCGGGATTCGCGGAGATTTGATACAGAGACCAAAGTGATAACGAATCGGCGCTAACGCAGAGCGTATACTGAGCCTGGCTTGTAGTCACTACAGGCAAGAGTGCGGTAATCGGGCGGCTATGTGGCCCACACGGCAGGCGCTGCACCACGCGCCCACTGCTCCACTGAATCACCCATAGCGAGTTCCCCTCCGCAGCAACGACGACATAGCAGCTGGCATCGCTTCTACCACCGCAAAAACTGATCCCGCGGATGCCGCAGCCCGCAGCGTCTGCCAGCAAAAACGTCTTGTTTTCCCTTAAGCTAATGCCATAGAGGAGGCCCGTGTTCGTTCCGAACGCTGCCCGCGCCTCATCGAGCGGGTGAAAACAAAAGTCGGTTATCTTCCCCCCGACAGACTGCTGAACAACAAGACGCAATAACTGGCCGTTCGACAAAACTGACGGCTGTGCACGAAACGCGCCTGATTTACCGTCTGCTGGAGACCATAGCGTCTTGATTACAGTTTCTTCATCTATGGTAACCGACATTTTCCTAATATAGATAATGATGATAAGAATAATGAAAAACCTAATCGGTGATATACTTTATCTACAACCTCCTTATTGAATGGATAGGACCCTACCCACCCTGGCTCCTGCGTCGTGTTTTTTATTGTGGGTGGGTTGCACACCTAAAGGTATAATACAGAAAATAAATTATTCTACTTGAACCTAGAACAATAAAGAGATCGAGAAATACAAATAGAAATACATGATATAACAAACGCGGAAAAGTCTCAACTAAAAATGCTCAACATTTCGCTTTCGAAAGGACACAGAACGGTGTGAGTATTACAACATTGACAAGGGGAAAATCCGAAGATTTTTTCAATATTTGTACGGAGGGAAACTACAGTTTTTGGTCTAATCGTTTTGTATCAGTATTAATTTTACATTCCATTGATACCCCTCCAAATAATGATAATAATAACATCGGTTTTTTGATGGTTCAAGATTTCGCTGAGTAGTGACCCCTGAGGCTCAGGCAATCCGAATATGCTATCGCCCACCAGTCTTGTGCTCATCAGCTTAGTATTAGCAAAAAAGGGCGTCATGGACTCCTACATATTAGACGCATCGAAATCCTTCAACTTTTTCGACGGCGAAACCCGAGGCCAAGGTCCCCAAGCTGAATCCGACTTTCTTAAACTCTACATTTAGACACTTTGGATCCACATGTAATCTTCCTGGTACCCAAACAACAAAATTACGTGCACGACCCCTATAGTTTCATCATCCCAAATCCCTAAAAAATCAACATCGCATCGCGACAAGTGACAAGCCACCGAAAATTTCTCCTCTCATGCTTTATTTAGAGGGGGGCGGGGGG
>MJCC01000008.1:538030-578439 GCA_001766655.1 Phytomonas francai
CGTCGGGCGCCGCCTCGCGGCCGTGCACGACGCGGCGGTAGCGGTGGGCGCAGGGCCGCTCGTAGCAGTGCGGGCACCACCGCTCGCGGCCCAGGCAGAACCGGCACGGACTCGCGCAGACCTCGCAGAGGGGGAGGTGGGGGTAGTTCTCGCAGGTGGTCCGCTGGAAGACGCAGCCGGCGGCGTGCACGACGGGGGCGGGCGGCTTCCGTCGCGCCTTTCCCTTCGGCGGCGGCCGGTAGGTGTCGACGCCGCAGCCGCAGAGCTCCTTCGGGGGCTCCTTCTTTGGCGCGGCAGGGACGGCACCCGACCCCTGCTTCTTGTCCAGAACCGATTTGCCACGCGGTCTCGCGGGTGGAAGGGGGGGCATTTCGATGCTAACTAGATAGTAATAATAATAAGGAAAAGGAAAAACACACGAGATCAGACCTGGCTTTCTACCCTCTGTAGGGGAAAAAATGGGTCGATCCTTTCCTTTTAAAAGTCAGGCTAGTCGCAGTGCCTTTCAGCCCATGGCAAAAATTCATGGAGTTAGTTTGGAAATAAAAGGTGAAACAAAAGACAATAATAAACATTTATACGGTAAATCTATGAAATGCATTTTCACTCCTCGCACTGGGTAACGCTTTAGCGAATCCCTTTTCCAAACTACAGAGATTCACAACAGACAGATTAGCCGAAAGAAATAATTATACGGATGCGCTTACACGCCTTTAATCGTTTATTCACCATAACTGGTCATATCGCTGAAGAAGCCACCGACGCGTCGACGGCGCTTCTCGAATGTAAAGTTGATCTTCTTCTTCTTTTCTTCCTTTAACCACTTCGCAGCTGCAACGCGCTCACGCTTTTGCTGTCTAGACAGAAGTAGTTGCTCCATCGGATCTGGTTCCACCTCGTCATTCTTAGCGGTCTTCGATATGGCAGCGTTATTCGTCGCTGTCGCACCGCGCTTACCGGTCTGTGGTTTCCCCTTGATCTCATCGCCCCGCTTTTTTTGCCGCTTTCTCGGAGGCAGTTCCTTCTCGCTCAACTGCTCCGAGTCAACATCCGATGCATCACTGCCGCTTGAGTCGCTGGAATTCGATGAGTCGTCGTCCTGTGTGGGTTCGCTGCTTTCATCACTTTCCTCCTCCCCTTCTTCCTCTCGTCTCTTGCGTTCCTCCTCGGCCGCTGCATCGAGATCAATCCCTCGCAGGGCGCTCATGTGCCGCCGCTCCGTCTTACTCCGCAACGCGTCGAGCGACTTTTCGTCATTCAAGAAGCGAATGTCTACAAAATCAATGATATTGTCGTCGCCTCCCACCGCCAGCATCTGGTTGTCATGACTCACACGCATTCGTGTGATCCCCTCATGTCCTCTCTGTTTTCGGACGAAATAATTGCTATTATGATGCGAATTAGGTACACCATTAACAGGCGATGCAATGCTATTGGCATGCGAGTAGGTATAATCTCGCGCGCTGAGTTGACAGAGATTCCGCCGCAATGGGTACATTTCGATTACACGCACAAGCCCATCACAGGCGCCGGTCAGAATGATATTATTCCCAACAATTGTATCTTCGCGATTAAAACTGATGATACTCTCGCATTCACGCGGATGCCGATCGAGCACATCGTACGGACGGCGCCAGGAACCGTACTTCCAAAGAGGCAAGCTCCCTGACGGGGTGCCGCAGATAATGCTCGGGGTGAACGTCTCCCTGTTCGCCCCGCTGCTGTTAATAAAGGCGAAGCAGTTTATCTCATCCTTCCGGGCCTCGCTATAGTCCCGGATGCGGCCGCCCCGGACGTCATACACGCCAAGACAAGTATCTCCGCTGCTCGAAACCAGCTCCTGCACGTCCGTAAAGAAGATCAACTGCGAAACGTAATCGCCGTGTTCATGGTAGACGTGTACTGGCCGCCGTTCCCGCATATCCCAAATCGCGATCAGCCCATCGTCATCACCTGTCGCCACAAGGTTCTCATCACAGACACACAGAGATGAGATGCCGTGATGGTGGGGATTCGGCGTCAACGTGTAGTCCTTACGAGGCACCTTCCGTGAAGCCTTCACTTTTTTCGTAGCCGAAACTGACGAACTTTGTGTGCGTTTCGACTTTGACTCCTTTTTACGAGCCGCCGCCGCCATCGTATCCGCGGTGAGGTGAATCACGAGACGGGAGGTCACGCAGTCGAGTACGGAAACGGTCCGATCGCTGCTCGCCGAAACCAAGTAAGCACCATCGTCCGTGAACTCCATCGAGGTGATGCTGCCGTAGGGGTGCATGCGCATGCTTAAATTGGTTTCGTTTACTACGACTTTAGATTCATCGTAGAGTTTATTGCGCCCAAAAACCCACGACGCGAAGTCGTTGACAAGCGGCTTTTGCACAACTTCGTCGCCGTTGTACTCATAGATGGCCACCTCACCTGTCACCATCCCCAACGCAAGAATCGGAAGCCGTGGGTGGAAGCCGATGTCCATGACAGGTGCGGACGCCAGAAGCGATGGCGGAACGACAGGGGCACATCTATCCCCTAACAAGATATCCTCATTAAATTCTAGGTTGCTCAAATCCATCCCGTCCTGGGGGGAAGAAAATGTGAGTGATAATGAAGGCAAGTTCTGTATAGCAACCGCGGAGGGAAACACAGAAGCAAAGGATTATAGGGATGCTCATCGCCTTTATAGTTAGAATAATATATTTTAATATATATAATTGCTACATCTCGAACATTAAAATGTTTCTATTTAAAAACGTATACCATGAACAAGAAAATCAAACACGATTCAGAAAAAAATACACAGCGCAATTTATTATATGCGCTTAAATAAATATAAATATAAACATATTTATATATATAGTATTAAATTAAAAGTGACACTTTGTGTTCACTTTACTGGTGCTCTGATAAAATCGAGCACGTATTTGCCCACTTCTTCGCGGTGGTTTGGTTCTGCAAAGAACCAGTGGCCTCCCCCTTCAATCCTGATGACATTAGAAATACCATCCTCTGCTCGCTTCACAGATGTGATGTACTCACACCATTGAGGTGTGTGTTGCATGGCGGACTTGTTGCCGCCATACATGAAAAGAATGGGGATTGGGATTGGAGAGAGAAAGCTCTCAGGGACCAGTAGCGAAGATCCTGTTCTCTCTTTGTAAGTAAGACTATCGAAAGGAGAATTTTCCTGGGCTCGCTTGTCATTGCGAAGCTTCCGCATGTTTCTGTGGGTGCTTGATTTTCGTACGGTCTTATTAGACTTGCGAAGCGCTGGTACGACCTCGAAAGGCACACTGAATCGTGCGCGTCTTTGGGTAAAAAAATAAGCAGCGAAAATGGAGGATCTATAGCATAAGTAAATCCAATACATTTTAAAGTTTACTTGTACTTCTACCTCTTTGTGAGTACCCATTTTTCCCCTATGTGCTACAGGGTCAGGTTGGCTTCCCAGACTGGCCGTAGCAGAAACCATGGCACCTTTCTTATGAATAGGTAGTTCATGGTATTGGCTAGAGTAGGAGCGAGCCCACACTCTTCCCTCCTCTTCAGACATATTTTTTGCATTCTTTTTTTTTAAAGAAACCCGCAGTGGTGGAAAGAAATATGACTTGTATTCAATGTCTTGTTTCACAAGTAATCCCATCGACTTTGCAGCGATGTTGGGTGGCGAGCAAAGGCGAGGCAACGTCGAAGGGTCCGCCCCAACCGTTTTATTGGTAAGTCTCCCCAAGTTGAAGTAGCCTCTTCCACCTTGGTAGTAATCCTCCGCACACGAGTGATCTCTGTACGCACAATAGGGACTTACTCCAGTCAGTGCATCCCACACGCAGCGTGAAGAAGCATCCCCCGCCTCCGCTAGCGCGGAGCTTGTGAAAAAGGTCCAGGGTTTCAAACCGGCAACATTCACGGCCGCGGCATCGGAGCTAGGGGTTTGGGTTGAGGAAATCCCCCCTCGGGTGGGGCTAGTCCTTTCATTGCGCGCGTGTAGAACGTCAGCCGTGGACCGGCCGACAGGGACAAAGGAATCGCACGAGCGTTGCGGAAAAGACCGCGAGGAGGTGCGTTGTGGTTCGGTTTCGCAGGCAGACTTCAAAAATGGAACCATGAAAATACACCAGGAGTTTTCTGTCCCTGGCGTTTCCAAATCATCGGTGGCTGTCTTTTTGGCGCACTCTTTCTGGTCGCGATGAAAGAAGAAATTGTTCAATAACGAATGATAGTTAAAATGGGAGTCGTCGAAAGTATTGCAGCCCGTGAAGTGGGACAGGGCACTGTGCAGAAAAGATGGGATCCAGGATCCTGCTCCGGGCTGCGACTTCAGACAGGCCTCAACCGGGTTCACTAGATTTGCCGTTTCATGGTGCCCTCTAGCAGCGGCTAGACAATGCTGTACGTATTGATTCTGAATAAAAGACTGAAAAGACGATTCCGGTTCCGGTGAAAATTGATATCGCGGATCGTATGAATAGCACGGTCGATTAGACAGGAATGAAAATATCCGGAAGACCCAACGCGCCACCGCAACAGGGAGAAGCATTCCGCAGAGGACCACCACGAGCTCGCCGATGAGTACTACGATCCACAGCAGCCATCGCTGAATGGAGTTCTCGCCTTCACTCGAGATTTGCTCCGTTTGCCGCGGCGCCGAGGACTGGGAGGGATGTAGTGAAAGCGCCTCCGCGCTTTCATTTCCATCCGTAGAGGCTCCGCCTAAGGGGGATTCAACGCTGTGGGGTTGCGGGTGCGGCGTGAACGCGGTGCTCTTCGAGCTGGTGGTGGTGAGACCCTCCGATGGGGATAGCGGACTGCTATCGGAGCTATTGCTCTCTGCATTCGTCAGGCTGTAGACGCGAGTGCCCGGCACCCCGCTAGCCTTTAAGGATGGCTTGCAGGAAGTATGGAGAGAACTCTGGCGATGCTTAGGGTTAGGGGCTGCGTTGGCGGCCTTTGTAGACGCCCCGTTGACCGTCATCGTTTTCTCTTGTGATGGTGTTGCACATACTGGGACGTGGTTCGGGTCCTTTTTACTAATTGAGCTGAGATTGAGAGGCCTCACGATAGGGTGTGCGATCGGTTTAAACACCTTATTGGGCATCTTCAACCCAGTATCAAGTGCTATCATACGCGAAAATAATCTTGGGCGCGCTAAAAGAAGTTCATACGCAAGTAAACAACCCAAATCGTGTGCGATGAGAATTGGTTTGGGGTAGTACGGTGGTAGCTGATGTGGGGGAATACCTTGCGCATGCATCGTCCCGTCTTCTGCGTCGAGCTTGTTCGGAATGAAAGCCCTTGGACAATAGTTGTGATTTTCCAGGGAGGTATCTATAGCGATTTCCAGTAGGGCCACGAGGGCCTGGAAGCTATACCCCGAACGAGGTGCCCACATGGGAACGACTTCTGTGGTTTGTAGTGTCGTAGCTCCATTTCCATGAGGATTGCTCTCAACAGGATCAGGGCCAATGGAGACCCCTGCACGTTTTGAGAGAGGTGCAGAAGAGAAGTGTGTACAACGAGTATTCCGCAAGGAATGCTGTCTTTCATCCCTATCATCCTCCATTGTCCGTTTGGGCAAGACCTTAGTCGTTGAAATGGGGATACGTGGATGATTACAATTTCGACTCTGGAAAGGGATTACGCTTGTTGTGTTGAACGAGAAAAGCGACTCATCCTCTTTATGTGATGTCGATGCCGCATAGCGCTCTTCCAGTGAACATGATGAAGATGGAAAAGATCTGGAGTAATTTTGAAAGAATGGGTGGTCGTGGTCAAATCCAGGTATTGTAATACCGACGATCCGATAGTCGGCTGCTAGCACGCGTTGGATATTATTACGGAAAATATCACATGTGTCCAGCAATCCAGATATAAAAATGACTGTTGGAGCTTTTAGATTTTCAGATATTGAGATATTCATATGTCCCCCCTCCCAAAAAAAGAAAATATTCTTTTTTTGTTACCTATATTTATTTTATAAATTTTCTAATTAATTGCATCTGTCAAACAAATAAACGAAAAAGCTTAAAAATTAATGAATTGAATGCACAATATACTTACCTAAGTAAATATTATATATATATATATATATATATGGTCAAGATAGCAAGCAAAAGGTATGAAAAGATCATTATACAAGTGTATTCCTGTGATTGGATATAAATCGGGCAACATACTAACCCTTATTTCTGTCACCAAGCATAAAAACTAATCCAGAATGACAGTTGTGCTAATAGTAAAAGTTTACTCCTTTTTACATTTTATTGGAAAATTGTATTATTATTAACAACAGTCGAAATACAAAAGCGCATTTGACAATACTTTACCGTGTCATGGCTTTAGAATCACCAATATTATAAAACACGCGAATATGGTAAACATGACCAAAACGTATACATTGTTTATCTAATAACTGAATAGCAAAGATTCAATCAAGATCTGATATGGATATAGACTATCATTCCCTAGTTACTGTTGCTTCATGAAAAACAACAACTGCACACCTTTATATTCGTATACATTTTTCTTTATTATTTTCCCCTTGGCCTCTGTTGTAGTGGAAGAAAATATCAATAGACTCTCTTTTAAAAAGATGCACATATCAAATATTAAACACAAGTAAACCAATACATGTTAATTCATTTTATTTGTTAGAAAAAATCGAGGTCTGATTCCAGGAAAAAAAAGCACAGTAAAAACTTCTTGTAGAAGTTATTTTCTTTTGGTTGTAGTCTGCAAGAACACAAAAAAAGGTGAGGAAAACTTATCAAATTGTTTACCGGATAATCTGATAAAAATATTCTGTAAAAAAAAATGTTATTAAAACTAGATCTAAGTTATTTAAAAAAAATTATAGGAAAAATCCTTTCAGGCAAGTGTTAATTTGATTCCTCACATCTTTCTAATTTTTTTTTTAGTAACATAAGCATGGCACTTACCCTAATTTTTACTCTAAAAAGCATTCTGTTCACATTCGATTGCTAGTTTCCCTATTGCAGATTGGTGTATATTGTCTCTTCGTTTACGCGCATGAACAAGTAAAAAAGAATAGTTGACGGGTATTCCCAATACTTTATGCGCTGCAACTCTACGTTTGATGGCGTCCGGTCTGAGGCGATCCCGAATGCGGTACGGTCGAGTTCATAAACATGGGAAAAGGCATGACATTCATGCCTAAGGGAGGAGCCACTCCAAGTGCTCCGGAAGGATTCCGAGGCACTCTCATCGAGCCTGTAAAACATGGCGCGGGCATTGGGTGGACAACCCGCACGAGGCCCATTCGCCCATCCGGCATAGGAACCGCCATGAGCTGATTTGGCTGGGCTGGAATCAGTCGCACCGAGCCCACGTCCTGCTGCTCCATCGACGGCGCAGATTGGTATAGCGGCTGAAGTTGTAGGGGTGTCATTTGCTGCTGTACTAACGTGTTGCGGTACTGGGGATTGGAGAGAAACACGCCTGGCATAGGGCTCATCATCGGCATTGGATTCTGCATCGGCAAATCCCCTCTCCCAAACCCGGGCTGCAAGGCCTCCGGTTTGCTGTTGAAGCCACACTCCTGGCTACTCGATGAGGCCTTTCTGGGACGCTCGGGGTGGGGTCGTGGGGAGAACATAAGAGACGACTGCGCATCACCTCCGCTGTTAGGAGCCCCTGAACTGCCCCTGCAGCGCATTTCCTCCGTAGATGAGTAAAGGCCGAAGGGGGAATTGACGCCGAAATTCGGATTCGATTGCGCCCGCTCAAATATTGAGAGCGAAGTGTGCGAAGCGGGTAGGTTGCCAGTGCAGCCGTGTTGATCCGTATGACCGATACGTTGAGATCCCTCTCCAGGAGCTGGCCCTGGTGAGGACAGCTGAAGACTCTCTGAGTTTATAACAGACCACTCATTTATAGTGAGGGGGCAGGAGCTGCCTGAATTCAAGTAGTTCGCATTTCTGGGTGTCTCGAAGGCAGGATTGGTCTCCGTTGGGCCCACTCGCTGTGCGACCACTCCAACAGGGGACTGCTTTTGCTGCTGATCCAACTCCGTAGAAAACAGGTAGTCCGGGCCGCTGAAAAAGGGAATAGAATCGCTACCTGAAAACACTTCTTTAGACTCGAAATTGTTCTTGGGGGTCATTCTCGCGACCGCAGACAATAGCTCAGCAATACTTTCTCCGTTGTTAAAATTCAAATCGAGTTCATCGTCAGATGAGGCATCAGTTGCGCACGCCGGTTTCCCCCATTCCGCCAGGTCACACTCGTTTACCTTAACAGGAGTTCTCTGATCGGAGGTGACAAAATATAGATCGTCTTTTTCGTTATGACTCTCAAAAAAGTTCTGAAATAGATTCCCTGAGGATCCCCCAGAGTGCTTCTGATTTGGTGGCGCGACAATTTGAGCTTCGGAATCGAGAAAGGAGGAAGGGGTGTGGTTCAAGGTATCCCTCGTCTTCGTCATTTCAGTCGTAGTAGTTCCGTGGCTATTTCGTTGCATTGATAAAGAGGAAAACGGTGACGCCTGCGAAATCGGCTGATTGTTGCCCACAGCAAGTATGGAGGGTCGCGCCCCTGATAGCGCGGGTGCTGTGGTGTTATCGAAGACATCACACAACGGATCTGCACGATCTGCTGAAAAAAAGATCGTTTCCTGGGGTAGAGAATAATTACCGTGTTTGTTCGCCGAAAGGGGTTCTCCTATGGGAGCCTCATTGCGGCTAATAGGCTTCACGCTGAGTTTGGCAGTGGGAAGAATCGGACTCAATAACTGGTCTGTTTTGGAGGTCTGGTCTAGTTGATTAGCCACTGCTGGCGTGGGCTTCACTCCGGTTTGGGTAGGGGCGGCGACAGCGGCGGTTGGAGTTGCACGGGGCTTCTCAGACCTGAACGGAGTGGGAGTACTGTATAGTCCACCGCCGAGCTTCGGGTTCGTGGGATGTTGGCTCGGCTGGAGTGCAGGCGACTTCACTTTGTCCTTGGAGGAGTGCGCGATTTGACCGTGTTCGGCCGGTCTACTGGGTGGACCCGAGGTCTTGAGTTTAGAGCCAGGCGGCAATGGTTTCGGTGGGTCTCCCTCTACACAAGGGGTCACACTTTGTATTTGTCTTTTGTCCTGCTCTTTTGTCTGCCTGTCCCTTTCATTTAACTTTGAACCCACGCATTGTGATTTCTTTTGCTCATGATCCTTAGACTGCTTCTGCGGAGGCAGTTGCGTTTGTCTCTGTTCCACAACCTCCGATTGCTTCCCCCGCTTCGTGTCCGACTTATTCTTACGGCTCTCAACTATCACAATGTGAACCTCATTTTTTTTACTCTTAATTTCCCCAGGGCCATTCCGAGATTGGCCGCTCAGGCTGCTCTGATGGCTACTGAGTAATAAAACAGATTCAACACTTTGTGTAGAAGCAACCCTTGATAACGCGCGATGGAGCGGCTTCGAAAGCGATTTGTCGCTCATGGTGCTGTTCAGCACATCCTCTGTGGGACGCTGAGCGTCCTCAACCTGATCAGCTAAATTCACGCTCTGCCCTAAATGTGGCTCAACCCCTTCCATTTTAGGGTGGTTAAGTGGGGAAGAAAAGGAAGTGATGGTATCGCCCAAAGATGTATCCCCGCCCATGTCAGTCGATCTATTCGGTAAATTTCGTCTACTGGGATCTTCGCTAGTTGATATGAGCTCGTCAGTCTTTTCTTCCTGACGCTCAGAGATAGTTTTCCCAACATTGAAGCAGCTCAAAGTCTCTTTGACATCAACTTCTGTATTTTCCATCGAGACGTTAGGATCCGACTGCTTTGTCGTATGGGATAACGCTGAATTGTGCAAATCCAATGAATCACATGGCTCGGATTTCGATTCGCCTTGATCCAGCTCTTTTTCTGCTTTCGTCTCTGCTTTCTGAGAGGTAGTTAGTGGTTCAGAAACAGCGAAGCTGCCTACTGAGCCACCTGAGTCGACATCATAGACAGTGGTGGGGATCTCGCAACCGTTTCCAAAGGACTCCAGCCTAAGCGTGTCATTTACATCAACCACTTCCGCAATGGAGCTCGGTCTGTACGAGTCGGATATCGAGGAGTTCTTAAGCGTCAGGTGACTTTCCAGAAGCGCACCCTGTGTCAATTTGGCGGCGGTATCTTCTCTGTCCTCAGTACTGAAAGACCCGGGACTGTGCAAGGGATTCGTGTTGTGGGATCTACGCGAGGTCACTTTCCCGTTTAACGAATTATGCGAACTCACGAGAAAGCTATCCTCTATTTTCGCCTTCCTAGACAGCGGCAAAGGAGTGTCATTCAAAGAGAGAGGGTCACTGGCATAAACAGTACTCTTTTCATCCCCAATATTTGATGTTCTCGATGCTACAGAGGGTTTGCTGCTCGCTCCCGAAGGATTTGATTTGCATTGCATATGCCGCAACACCGCGGGCACTGGAACCACCCCCGGGGTGCTCTTGGGTGCACGACCTGACGTAAAGGAGGAGAGAAGACCCCGAATTTTCTCCAAGCGTTCCCTGATACTTTTCCTATCCATGTGTCCGCAGCGTCGGGATGTGTCAGCTTTTTGGTGAGCATCTCTGCGCTCTTTCCCTGAGTCACTCCTTCGGTTTACAAGGGCAAAGAAACACACAGTCCCCAACGCAATAAGATTTTCGTCGAAAAAAGGTGCGCAACCTCGTGAAAATTCGAAGCCTTCCAGAAATTTAGTGGAATAACTCTTGAGCTTATGTAGGATCAAGCCATATTTCGGATTAAAAGTATCGGTACGCTTTTGGTCGACTCGTGTGGAACATGGGAAGTAGAGAAACTCAAACCCCGTTAATAGTGTGGATAAACACACATAAAATTCTGAAGATAGGACGTATTCCATTTTCTCGATACGTTTGTAAACCATAAAAAGTATTATCAGTGCTGTCCGCATCATGCGCGAGAGTACCTGGGTTTCATTGAATGGGACCATCAGCCGCAACCACAGAAGAGTAGCCAAATACACAAAGAATTCTGCAGACGTGCTAAAAAAATTACTGTTCTGATTGCTGCCCCGAAAATAACGACTAACGAATACGGGGGCAGCCAATATGAAATAAAATATTGAAAACAATCGCGTGTTAAGGCTCCACTCACACATCACAATAGTATACCATAAAGCTAGAAATAAGACAGAGTAAAAATCGAACCAATTCTGCCCCCGTGTTGTTGAACGCGAGGACGACTTTATTGAAACATAGTTCAACACATATTGTTGGGTGCGCTGCAGGAACCGTAGAAAAGAAATCGTAGAGTCTACAAGCTTCGCACGATACCCCTGAAACGAAGAAGTGCTTGAAAAGAAACTAGTAAGCAAAAGTGCGAAACTATAGGAAAAGTAAGCATGCTGAGCGTAACTAAACCGAGTTCGGTAGTGATCTGTGTTCAGGATCACCTCTGGTGCTTGTTGAAAGATCAGAAGCGTTGCCGAAAGTACCACGACAACCGACAGCGACATCATGCTTGTGAAGTCGGCCCATTGCATCGTATTAGCGAAGAAAAGACATAGCACCAACCGTCGGAGGAAAAGCGAATCCAAAAATAAAAACGCCGCGATAAAGTAGATCCCCATCTCATAGAAAAAGACTGTCGGTGTAGAAAACGAGAGGTAGTTCGATCGGGAAGTGCGATTTGCGCGAGCGTTCAAATTGGGAAACGCAAAGCTACCGGATTTTGCGGTTGGAAGGAGCGCGGAGGGCAGGGGGGCCGCCACGACGCCGGGCACCCCTTTCAGCCGCCGCGCCGCCGACGCATTCGACGTCGGGGCCTGCGAAGAGGCGCCGTGCGGGCCCCCATTGCCGTTTCCCTCATTCACGACCTCCCCATCGCCGCCGCTCGAGGAGGTCGGCTGCCAGAACTTCGAATCCCTGGAGAAGATCATATACCGCGCGGTCGCCACGGAGGTCTCCACGACGATCGGGCTGATCCCCGTGTACCCCAGGACGTTTCGCCAATTCACTAAAATGGCGGCAACCCATGAGAAAAACATCAAAAGACGCCACACCCACGGCGACTGCATCGCCGTCGAGACGTGGTAGGAGAGGCTCGCCTTCCAGGATTGCGGACTCGCGAGGGATAGCGGCGGCCTGGGGTGCGAAAGCAGCGCGATAAACCCCCAAAGGCGGGATACCACCTCGGAAAAAAAGTCCATCTCCTCGGGTTCATCGACGTCCTCGGCTGGATGGGATGATGGGATCTTTCTAGAATCGTCCTCGGATGCCTCCTCGTCACCACTAGAAAAAGCGGGCGAAAAGGCAGCAAGCTTAAGATCTATAGTTTGATGCCGAGAAGATGAGTTAAGTTGGCTCTGCCTTCCGATCCGCTTATCTTTTCGCATTGATAAATACTCTTTAGCTCTGTTCTGAATTCTGAATGAAGAAATCAAACCAGTACAGGAAATTGAAACGCCTATGGTCACCAGATCTGAGAAACTTCCCCTGATTACTAGATGTTTTCCCAGTGATTTCGAAAAAGAAGCAAGCCCAAGGTAAAGTGCAAAATACGAAAAAGTTTCTGAAAGTAAATGTCGTATATATATATATATATATATATATATATATAATGATTGATTGGTGAGATAAAAAGAAAAATAGAAGGGAGGAGGGAGGCTCCTTTCTATAAGTTTTTCGTATGATTACTCCCCCTGTAAGATTGGAATTACGGCTATTTTACTAAATATATATATATATCTAGGGCCTCACTAAAAGTTCAGTAAGTATTGTAAAACACGTATTGGTTTTTAGCTCAAAATGAGAAAAGAAGACAACAACGACTTTGTGAGTAAAACAATAATAATAAAAGGGAAAAAATTATGATGTGGTGAGCAAAAAAAAAGTCGCAAAACGCTTCTCGAAGTCGAAAAAGAAAAATGTAATATTGGAAAGAAAAAGTAGAGACAAAACTATAAAAAAATCTTTGTCGTGCAAGAGTTTTAATTCTTGGATAATTGAGCCAGCTTGCTTTATATAAATTTTATAACTATTTATATATAATATGATATTATACGTATATAGATATATAAATATGCAAATACTTATTTTCCCTTATTATAAGCCCAGGGGGAAAAAAAATGCGGATCAATTTTCTTTTTATAGAAAAACTATTCGAAAGTTTGATCAGGCTAGCTCAGACAGAGGGACTTTCCGTTTCAAACGTTCACTTTTAATGCTTCCTAAAAGAATGTATAAGATGTAAACAATAAAGAACTTTATTCATACTGCACAAAAATGGAAAACCTCAACAGAACGGAAAGAAAGAGTGTGATCGATAAAGGGACAATAATTTTAGTAATAACAGGAAGAATTGAACAGGTAAGGTAGTCTCCAGTGTTGAAATTTCCTCTTTTTTCCTCGCCACAATATTATTTCTCTAAAAAAAAAGAGAGACATAAGAAAAATATGAAAAGAAATTCATAATTTTCTCTCCATTTTCAGTCAAAATTTATCCTTTAGTTCGCTCGCAGAAATCAATATCGTTTTATTAGTTTTTTTCCGAATCCAAAGACTCGATGGTCCTCAAAAGATGTTTAATACGATACTCGTGCTTACCTATTTGCACGCGCAGCCGCTCGTTCTCCTCCAATAACTCGTCGCGTTGGGCTCGAATTAGCTCACACTCCTCTCGATCCTCATGCAAAAGTTTCAGAAGTTTCTCCAATTTCTCGATTAAAAGGAGTGAATCCGGAACACCATCCACCGTCTTCACGAGATTCTGAATCGCTTTCTCAGAATCATCAGCCCTTTTTTCGAGGACTGAAATGACTTTCTTGATGCTTTCAGAGTCTAACTCCATCGTTCGCCTAGAGGTACGGAAAATTAAATATGCTGAAGTCGTATGGAAAGGGCGCAAAGGATAGCGAAGTAAAGGCGGCGAATTCAAGCGCCGAAAAGCTAGTCGTGCCACCAAGAATAAATGCGAAGACACTTGGGAAATGAAAGGATAGAATTAATATCAGTAAGGAATATAATCGTTACGTGTACCTTTCAGGTTAAAATATTAGTCGGGTAAAAACACTTTATAATAATGTAGGCTTCGTTTTATTGTTATTTAGTAAAATAAAAAGGAAAGAAACACTAATAATAACACTCTAGCCAAAAGGTACCGAAATTACAAATGGGACATCAAGTCTGTTGAGGGAAAAAGACTCGTTCAAAGCATCAAAAGAGAAACCATCACTAGCAAGAAAGCAATTCGATGTTGATAGCGCAATACCCGAAGATGCTCAAACAAATTCGCTTTTTTAAGTACGAATTTATTGAATGTAACCTCAAATCTGTAAAAAGAAAGTTTAAAAACGATGCCAAAGATATGTTCCGAAAGCAAATCAGTAGTCATCATCAATTGTGAGCGAGTGTTTGTTCTCTTTCTGGGACATCCTCAGACGAAATAGCCACATCCTTTTTTTTTTTGGTTTGTCTTTCTCTTTTAAAAATGCCTAACCCGGCCGTCGCGCGATTACACGCGCCTCCTCGACAATCATGCGGAGTTCCAACAAGGTCAGCTCGTCAAATGCTTTGTTTTGCACCACCAAAAGATCACGGATGGCGCCTGTCTGTGCGGCTTCGCGATCCGACGCGGCGGGCTGAGAGGCTCCGGCGAGCGCCGTGGGAGGGCCGATTTCGCCGCCCGCCGGCCTTTCCGGCCCGAAAAAGAGGCGAAATGGCAGCCACGACGGCTGCTCGGCCGAACGCCGCGGGGGCGGCGGCGTTTCGGTCGGGGACGGAAAAGCGTCCGTCGTCGTTGGATGCCGCGGGCTCGGGTCGAGCGGGGGGGCCGCGGGCTCGGAGGCGGTCCTCCCCCCGTTTTCTTTGAAGGCGGCCGCCTTTGCCGGGCGGAGAAGGGCGGAGGCCTGCCGGAGGGAGGGGAGGAGGCCGTCCCCGTCGAGGACCCCCGGCGTCGGGCACCTCGCCGCGAGGCGGCGTAGGGCGCTCTCCCCCCCCTCCCCCGCCTCCTCCTCGCCGTAGCCCATCCAAAACTCCACGGAGGCGTTTAAGTTGGAGAGCACGTAGCTCTCCTCCGACGAGCACAGGAACTTTCCGCGGTATTTCTCAATAAAATTGACGTTTAGCCAGTAATTGTAGGGCTGCGCACGCAGCACGAGAAGCATAAAGCAGGGCAAAAAGACATCGGCGCCGATGGCCGGGATCCCGCCAGGGGCGGCCTCGACATCGCCTTTCGGCTCCTTCCCTTCCAAAGAAGGTTTGGTGGTGGTAGAATCCGACTTGCGCTCGAGGAGCACATTCCCGATGACGAGTGTTAACAATTTGCTAGCGCGCATCGCGCAGCGTAGCTTATCGCGAGGCGATTTAAAGAAATTCATTCCATCCAACTCAAACATCGCCTGCCCCCACATGTAGTGCTGCTCAACCTCCTGCAAGGCGTCGAGCTCGACGGCACTCAGCGCGCTCGCGTGTTTGAGTTTTTCCTGAAGATTTTCATTTTTGTGCAAATCGACGGGATTCGTATTGAAAACGCGCAAATAGAGCCTCGACAGCACAAATTTCTCAAGCCCTTCATGGAGAATCGTAAAACGCGTCGTATCATCGCCGCTTGAGCAGATCTTTTCAACCGCCTCGCAGGTGATGTGCATAAAACGGTCATAAATACGGTCTATTTTCGCCGGTGGTGGCTTTCGCTGGACCTCCAAAATAAATCCAGTGATCAGCTTCACCAGTTCGGAGCAGATCGGTTTGCTCATCAAGTGCTCAAACTCTGGGTAAAAGATCTCGTTGTCCTCCATAACGATTGCTTTGTAATCCATAATACTTTCCTTACTGTACTCGTGAGTGATCAGGTTGGCGTTTCGGTTCTGTACGGAGTGCGTTTGTTGGCGTGAATTCTCTGAGACGCACGGCGTGAGATCCACTTCAACGACGACGTCGTCCTCGGAAAGATTATTGTCGGTTTGCGCGTTGGGATTCGTGGCCGTACCCCCCCTCGGCCCCTCACCAGCCGAGGACGAGTTGGGAGAAAAAGGAAGAGGCGGAAGTACTACCGTCGGGGCCTTTCCTCGCGTTGCGTTCACGACGCGCTGTAATCGTTGGAGTAGGTCCCCCAGCTCCTGCTTGTCCATCAGTGGACGGTCGATGATGTACATGTGGAGCCTCAAAGGGTGGTGTGGAGCTAGCGAGGAATCGGCTCTGGTAAGGAGCGGGTTCATATCACTGAGCACCGGAACCTCCCCAAGCCGGCCGAAGCGCTTAACGGCGTCCAACGCGTCCGAAAACTCACCCCGCTGACCCTTAGCGGTTGTAAAACGCGAATTTCCGTCCGAATCGAAGTGAATGATGTGGAAAAGGAGAAACTCACGTAGGACCTTCCAGATCTCCTCCAACAGAGAATTTTCATCTGTTTGTAAACTCCCCCTCACCACACCTCCTCTGGGAAATTTGGAAACATTCATAGCTGGTGTGTTTTCACCGTTAGAGTGCGATATAGCAGGCGGCGAGGCCGCATCGAGGGTAAAAGGGGTGCCCGAAAGTGAATTTGGTACTAATGTTTGTACGGTCTCAGCAGGGCTTTGGAACGGCAAAGAGGCGGTACCCGCCTCGGCAGCTGGTGGAGTCATCCGCAGAAACGCATCCAAGCCGCATGAAAGCAAGGAGGACTGTTGCGGAACAAGGAGTGCCTCAAAGGGGCCCTTTTCTGTGAAAAGGTTCAATATACCACCAGTTTTTAATGCTTTAATGAAAACATTATGTGCACACTCATTCGCTCCAATAGTAATTCTATTTGAGACGGAAATGGAGTTCATGCGCCCAGTGAAACTAAAAAATGTGAGCAACAGTAATAAAGTAAAAAATGAAAAAAGCCTCCTAGGAGTGAAATAAACCTAGGGGAAAAAAAGCTAACACTGTGTGATCGCCCGTTCCTTATAAACATGAGCCAATTGATAAAAATAATAATAATAAGAAAAGAAACGTTCAAGAAATGCCTATACGTCTGCATACAATATATTTCATGCAAGAAAAAAAAAGGTTTATAAGACAATTACTCTACCAAACACGCGAGTGAGCCACACCACATGTCGTTTCGGATCGTGCATATGCACCATTCTATATCACATGTGCGTGTGTGCGTTATCGGCTTCATATTTATCCGTTTATTTTTTATACTTTCTTAGAAACGAACCCTTAGTATAACAACAAGGAACATCAAAGATGTGCCACTGTCATGACAGCACCCGCTGCTCGTCTAGCGATCCCAGCTCAACCTCCTCGATCCCCATGTCTCCCTCCCTCACCCCACCCCACCCCACCCCACCTCACCTCACCTCATCCCACCCCTCCTGGGCTTTCACGCCTTGCCATCGGCCTTCTTGGTGCCGATCTTCTTCGCGACCCCGTCCCGCCAGTGCGCCGTGAGCTCGATCGTAAACTGGGCCGACTGCACGCCGAAGAGCTTGAGGAGCTGCGCGGCCTCGGCGCTGAGGGTGTCCCCGGCCTCGCAGACGGTCGTTTCCTGCAGGAGGACGATCACGCCCTTGTCGAGTTTGATCGCCAGCCCCAGCCGCGCGAGGTGGTCGAAGAGGTTGTGCGGGAACTGCGCGAGCGGCCCGGCCGGCAGGACGAGCGAGGCCGCCGCCGTCTGCCCCGCCCGCGCGAAGACGGCCGCGCCGACGCCCGCGAAGTACCCCTTCACCGCCCGCTTGTCGAGCCTCGTCAAAAGAAGCCCGCAGTGGCCGGAGAGGAAGGGCGCGAGTTTGTGCAGCCCGGGCCGCCGCGCGCCCGCCTCGTCGCGGCCGATCGCGATCTGCATGAGCTTATTATTGCCGAGGAAGAGCCGGCTGTCCGCCGCGCGCTCCTCGCGGATCTGCTGGAGAATGTTCGTGCGGATGTTGTGCAGGCGAAGCGTGTAGACCTCCGGGTACACCTCCAGCGCCTCGCGGATGCGCTCGATGAGGCGATCCTTGTCCTCCCGCGTCTTCGCCTGGGTTTTGGTGAGCGAGATGACCTTGGCGCGCTTCGATTTTGGCATGACGGCGGCCCTGTATCGAAACGAAGCGACGAAAAAAAGGAACTCTTTATTGGTGTGGTAAAATAGGTGCCCCTCTGTTTGTGCTTCGAAGAGAAATTGATGGAGGTAAAGGTATCCTACAGACGTTTGAAATTGATTAAATAAACAAAAAACATTCATACGGATATTTTAAAACCATACCCCCCCCCCTCCCCCCCCACACACACATGCTTCAGATCAATTTAATTCATTAATTCTACTTTTTGTATCCGACAATTATAGATGTATATAGGGATTAAAGGGATAATTAGAAATATAAGCAAAAAACCTCACGTACAAAGATATAGAAGTATTTTCCATAAATATATCAAAAATAGATTTCTTAAGTAAATTCTGAAAGTAAACCGATTTATATCGGAACTTATATATCTATCAAAAAAGCAAGTGAATTATAACAAACAAGAAAAGGTTTCCTAGTAAGAACCAAAGACCTTGAGCCCAAAATTATGAATATAGGCCGTTGTCGAGAAGTTTTCCCCCTCGTACCAGGAATGTCCTTGCCCGAACAAACGGACCAATTCCACTGATAACGGTTCAGTCTTAGCCTTTGTCTCGGATTCCTTCGGTACATCAGCAGCAAATTGAGGGTAAGTGGCACTGCGATATAAATATGCAATAAAAGCTTTATTCTGGTACATTCTTTCTTCCTTGCTTAGACGCACTATACCATTTTTAGTTTTGGAAAAATACCTCGACTGTGCGTATCTCGTCGAAGCAGCAGTAGGGGACGGGGAGCCCTTCCCTTTGTTTTCCGATAAGATCGTTGCACTGAATGCCATCGGATCCACGCCGTTGTCGATCCCGCCGTTTTGGTTAGGGCTGCACACGTCGTACAGGATGTTCTGCGCCTCAGTCGTGTTGATCGTCGTGTGCGAACTCTTGATATTGCAGCCAGTTCGGGAAGCCCAACCAAGTGTGTTACTCATGATGGACGGGAATCCCATTAGGTAGAAGCCATCCCAGGGCACCCAGAAATCATCATCCCCGTGGATCATAAGCACGCTCGCACGCGAGCTGTGGTTGCGCAGCGCCGACGTGCACACCTGCAGCCCCTCCTCATTCCCCGGGCTCATCTCGACCACGCCGGAGACGGAGGCCACCGCGCGGAAGACCTCGGGCATCGTGCACGCGAGCACCTCCGACAGCATCGCGCCATTGCTGAAGCCCACGGCGAGCACCTTCGCGGGGTCCACGCAGACGCCGTTCGAGACCACCCGCACCACCTCGTGCGCGAACTCGAGGTCGTCGGGGGTGTCGCTGAAGAACCCGCAGCACGTCCCCGCGTTCCAGCCCCGCCCCAACCACCCAATCGTCCCACACGCGCTCGCGAGAATGAAGCCGTCCTTCTCCGCATAGGCCATAAATCCCGTGTGCTCCAGGAAGCTGTGGCATTCGTCCTGGAGGCCGTGGAAGAGAAGCTGGAGGGCGACAGCGGCCTGCCCCCCGCCCTGTCGCCGGCGGCGCGTGTAGGAGAGCGGGATGTAGAGTACGAAGCGGCGGTCCCCCGAGGGGGTCGCCACGATGACGTCCACAGGCTTCCCGACCGGGAACTTCGGCGGTTTCTCACACCAGCTCGCCTTGCCGTCTGCGAAAGCCCCTGGCGCGGCGTCGTTAGAAATGCGAATCTCCTCCGACTTTAATTCGCCTTGATTGCTTGGGATATAAAAAGCTTCATCAGAGGCAGTCCGGTTTGCATCGGGCGAGTGGTCCAGAATGGAACCTGCTGCAGCAGGTATACTCGAAGTTACCAATAAGGATACCAGGAAGAGCAAAATAGTAAGACAGGAAAAAGGCACCATTTGGTATTTTTTGTGTTTTTAAAAAAAATAAAAAAAAAGAATATTAGACTCTTATATTTGTTGACTACCCCCACCCCCATGCAGAATGAATAGAATTAGAATCCGATATTACATTGAGAATTCTCCAAAAAGTTCAAGAATGCGCTTCCTGCATACAACTCGGTAGGACATGCGAATTCACTTACTCTCATTGTGCTACACATCGTCGTATTTGTGCACGGATGTGTACATTTTTTCACTATTCTCAGTGCTGATGTTTAGGTAGTGGATTTTATCAAATAGCTTCCCCACACGGTCGGTCAACAGTTTTTCCCAAGTATCTTTTCAGCAGGACCAATGCCTTGGAGCGGTGCGATATAGCATTTTTCTCGGATATCGTCATCTCCGCGAACGTCTTGGCGTAGGCTGGGTTTTGTTCCTCCGGGGCAAAGATGGCATCCCAGCCGAAGCCCTTCTCCCCCCGCGGCGCGTCTACAATCTTTCCCGGGCAGACCCCCTCGAACTGAACCACCAACGGCTCCCCTGTTTCCGGGTTTATGCCATAGCAGTAGGAGAATATGCACACGGCCGCCGCGAGCCGGTGATGCTCGTCCTGGTGATTGTCAAAGCCATCCGCCAGACGTGTGAGCGACGCGGTGCCGAGCGCGCGCAGAAACCACTTGATGTAGGGCCCCGGCATGCCCTTCAAGGCATCAAAGCCAAGCGAGGTATCCTCCACGAGAACCGGCGTGAAGCCGCCACCGTCGGGGTGGCTCCCGTCCGACAACTTATTCACCTGGCGAAAGGCCTCCACGGCTTTCAAAAAGCTGACTTTGGCAGCGGTGCTGGTTTGTAGCTCCGGAAGGTCCATGTCAAGGGCCTGGAGCCGGATGTGAGAGAGCTCCGAGAGGCCATGCTCCACCTCCTGCAGTTTTCCCGCATTGCCCGTTACGAAGACGACGACCTTCGCATCGCTGGACGATCCCAGGGACAACATTTTGGCACTTGGATATGAAGAAAATATAAGGGTATAAAATGACGCGTATCCTTCACAGGGAATGACCGAGTTTGCTTCCTTCACTTTTCCTTTCCCTGAGATCGCGTGAAAACGAGCGTGGCGCTTTGGTAAAAACGAATATAGGAAAACCATTAAGAGAAGGTGTCATAAAGCGCAACAGTAGAAAAGGCAAGTGATCCCAGCTACCGTCACCTTCGAGGATCATACCAGGAGAAAGAGAATTATAATTAACGCAGGCGTTTGCTTCACCAAGAACTTTACGTAGTTTATTCATGAGCTTCTCACACCTTCTCCATACATTACACCTTGCGCAGATCTGTATTTTGGCAATCCAAAGCCTCTCCCAGGCGGCATTGCCTTACCTGCCTTCCGCTCCCGCATCCGTTATTAGAGCCTCCTCTGAACCTGCGGAGTCGTCATCGTTATCTTTTGCAGGCGCCGATCTCGACGTATCGGTTAGGTCGGGAAACCGCGGCGCGAATGCCGCTCGGACGGCTGCGTGCTCGAACTCGGCATCCTCGAAAGCCCGGAGAAGCTTCCGTGCGTCGGACTCGCTAAAAAGCTCCGCGACTTCGAGGGCCCGCCGCGCGCAGCATTCGAAGACGGTCTCGACCCTCACCCCGAGCGCCGCGTAGCTGAACGCGACCGTCGCCACGTCGGCCGGGCTCAGAAGGTGCGCGACCGTCTGCACGCGCCGCGCGAACTCGACGAAAAGCCTCTCGTACCGCATCCCCACGAGCGCGTAGGCCTCGAGCATCCCCGCCATGCACGCGGGACGGAACTCCGCGCGGAGCTGGATCGCGCGGTCGGCCAGGCTCGCGAAGAGCTTATAATGCCAGAGGTTCACGCGCGCGTAGGCCTGGACGACGTTCCGCAGGTCCGGCGGGCCGCCGTAGAGCCCGATATGCCGCACCCGCGCGATCATCTCGATGAAGAGCTGATCATGCCGGACCCCGGCGGCCGCGAAGGCCGCCAGCAGCTCCGCGATCGTCGTCGCCGCGATCTCGTTTTTGTGCAAAATCGCGCGATCGGCGAGGAGGGCGAAGAGTTCGTCCTTGGCCGTCCCCGCAAGCGCGTGGGCGCGGGCCAGGGCCGCCATCGTCGCCGGCGACGCCGACGGCACCTGCTCAATCGCGCGGAGGGAAAGCTCGTGGAAGAGCGCGTCCTCGGCGAGGCCCGCGCGCGCGAGGGAGAGGAGGACCTCGGCCACGGCGTCGGCATCCCGCACAAGCGCCTCGAGGTGCCCCCGCAGCGCCGCCAGGAAGAGCCGCAGACAGCGCGCGTACCGCGGGTAGCCGTCGTCGACGGACTCGCGGAGAAAGGGCTCGGAGAGGCGCGAGAGGACGGACAGCAGCTCGACGGCCTCGCGGAGGCCGAGCTCCGCGCGCGTGGCCGGCGCCTCCGCGAGGAAATCGCGGCAAACCCGCGCGAGCAGCCGCCCGGTCAGCCGCGCGTCCTGCACGTCCATGCGGATCAGCGCGAGCTGGGCGGCCACGAGGTGCTCGAGGGCGACCCCCCCGCCCTCCCCCCCCTCCTCGTCCGCGGCGAGCTGCACAAGCCGCTCCGTCAGCCCCCAAACCACCTTGAAATTCCACACCAACATCTTCGAGTACGCCGCGAGGAGCCGCGCGAGCTCGGCCGCGCAGTTCTGCGCGCCTGACAGCAGCCCGAGCACGCGCGGCGCGGCGCTCACGAAGGGCGCCGTCGAGGCGTACCCCACGAGCGCGAAGCCCCCGAGCAGGTCGGCGAGCTGGCCGAGCGAAAGCTCCTCGGTCGCGGCGAAAACCCGCAGCCGATCGGAGACGGCCTCGCAAAACTTGTCGTTCCGCACCCTCGCCTTGCCGTAGTACCGCATCAACAAGGCGATCTGATTCGCAGAGGCCCGGGAGACGTACTTGACGAGGACCCCCGCCGCGTCCCGCATGATGCCGCGGGTCGCCTTCCCGGGAACCTCGCAGGCGTACTTTAGAAAGTAAAAAACATCGTTGACGCTCCAGATATCCAGGTGGTTCCTGACAATGAGGGAAAGCTCTCGCGCGTGAGTTTCAACCAACCCATCGACTAAAAGACAGGTGAGCTGAAAAGGGTGAAGCGAGCCGTTGTGTTGGCTATTCCGCTTGCTAAGATAGGCAATGTAGCGCGCGGAAAGCGCCTCGGCATCCGCACGGTAGACTGGATCGCGCACGAAGCAGCGCAAAACCGCGTGAACAGCCATGGGGACCTGATTGCAGACCTCATGCGTCGCCTTACGCACGGCGTTCGCCATAAACTGCAAAATAAACTCGGGAATAGGCCCCTTTAATGCCACCTCTTCCGCCTTGCGAGGGGAGGCACCCTCGGATAGAGAGGAGCACGACAAAAACACCTCAAGAATTCGAGCTCCCGTGCTTAGCAAAACCACCTCTGTCCCCTTTGAAAGTTCTGAATCCGCCGCGCACTTTTCAAAGTACATCTCGAGGTGCTTCAAGACCTGAGCACGCAGCGCTTCAAGGGCGTCGGGCGACACGAATTCGCAAAGTGAAGAATTCTCAGCTGCACCTATCTCAACTAAAATTTCCATCTCCGCCACCGACAGCGGCTCCTCTGTGGAATCCCTGGACTGGGGTTCGCGCTGCAAATGCCTCTGTATTCGATTATAGATCCCGGTAATGATGCTTTCAAAAGCGTTCCGATAATCCCGCAGTGGGGCAAAATTCTTCGCAATCGTGAGCACATCCATAAACGAGAGGGCCTCCAGATCGCAGTCGCGCAGCGTAGCCCAGAGCCCCTCGGCGAATGTCACCCACGCGGTATTCCCTTTAAGTTTTTGAAAAATTGACGAGCCCCACCTCTCTCCTTGCGCCGTCGAGGCCCCTACCGAGTCCAGCAAAAACACAACGTCGGAAAGCGGAAGCGTCCGAATCGAGACGCACTCCAGCCGCTCCCTGAGCCTGTTTGCCATCGGCATCAGCGAGCCATCCGCCCCGGGCGAGAAAAGAACCCGGAGAAGGGCGCCCAAAACGACGATCTGCGCGGAAATCGGGAACCCCTCGGCGGAGTCGCCGTCAACGCTCGCGAGCGGAGCCGCCGAAGGAGAAGAGGAGGAGGCGGGGGGGGCGATGTGCGGATGCAGGCCCTCGCGCGCGAGGGCGCCCACGACGCGCGCGAGGTCGCCGTACCGCAGCGCGATGAGCGCGCGGAGGAGGTGCGCGGCCGTCGTCGGGGAGGCCGCGGCCCCGCGCAGGGCGAACCACTCGGCGACCTCGCGGAGCATCGGCAGGTCCGGCGGCGCCCGCAGCTGCGCGAGGAGGTGGACGCACTGCAGCGCCGTCCCGACGTCAAGGTCCGGCGCGCGCGCGACGATCGAGGACGAAAAGGAAGACAACGACGACGACGAAGGCCCTCCGCCTTCGCTTTCGCCCTCGCCTTTCCCCCCCCCGCCGCCCTCAATGAGCTCGCGGAGGATGGCCACGCGCTGGGCCTCGGTCGGGCAGCGCCGCAGCTCCTCGCGCGCGCGGCGGAGGTGCCCGCCGAGCAACCGCCCACTGGCGGACGAGGAAGAGGGCGGGAAAGGAGGAGCACCTCCACCTCCCGAGAAAGCCCCCGTCGAGGATTTTGTAAACCGAGAAGCGGAGCTGCACACACGGAGGCTCTGATAAAGGGGCAACGAAAACAACGCGAGGCGATTATCCGCGAGGGCCCTGCTATGAGTTGCCGCGTGAAACGGGAGGTATCCGCCGCATATAGAGAAGTGGACGATGGCGGCGTTGATGGACACCGCTAAAAGTCGGGAAGAACAACGCATTGAGTATAAAAGAAGAAGAAGAAAACGGCCTCCGCAAGCACACTCTATTGGTAGAAAAAGGAGTTAGATGCAGTAAGGCCACCAGGGCGTGTAAATGTGAACTGAATTATAACAAAAAGTGTAAAATAAGGGTGTAGATGGATCTGATATACTCCCTCTGGCTGTGTACAAACGACCCTTCCTTTTTCCTTGTTGAATCGCCTGTACCTTTACTCTACCTCTCCCCTCCTAGCTCTTTCTCTATTGAGCTTGCGATGAGAAAAAAACCCGACAGAACATTCGATGAAGAGTATAAGGAATAAGTATGATAATAATAATAATAATAATAACAGGTTCCATCCGTTGTATTGTAAATTGTGTAGGAAAAAATTCCATCCAAGCGCATTAAATAAAAAGTGAAAGCTATCACAACGCTCCACAGACACACATACATATACCCATAGCAAAATTGAAACAGTAATAACGTAGTAATAAGCCTTCTTTGAAAAGGCATTCATCCAAATGAAGTGAGCACACGATCCATGGGGCATGAGAGAAATCTTCAACCGGCCTCACCGCACCAGGTAGTTGGCGAACAAAATAAAAACCGTACTAATCCAAAGCAGCGCGACCAGCTGCCGTTCTGGATTCCAAAAGCCCTTCGTCGGCTTCATGAGCTCCTCCACAGAGCTCTGCATAACATGACGAGCCTCTTCCGTGTTCTTGACCAATATTGAAAACTGCTCGCCTTGCTGCATGACCTTTTCGTTCATGAGCAGTGTTAGCTGTGAGAGCTCCCGCACGGAAGCCTCCACCTCCTTCGCGTCCCTCACCGAGGCCTCGTGTTGCCGGTGGAGCAGTAATACGTTCTCCTCCCTTAATCGTTGTTCTTCCTCCTTCGTGTACTGAAAATGCGGCACGACGGGAAGGTTTGACACTCCCGAATCACTCCCGATGCCTCCACTGCCTCGGAAGGGGCCTCCATCAGCATCCTTGAAGGAATTCTGTGCTAATCCAGTACGTGCAATCGAAATGACGCTATCCCCCGCCACCTTTACCGTATCCGTCGCCTTCTTGACGATATCTTCCATCAAAAACTTTGTGTGTTTGGAGACGCTCCGCACAATCCCAAAGCCCTCCAACGGAAGGCTGCCGGCACCACCGCTAGCACTGTCCCGCGCCTTTGGCGAGCTCGCGACGGCATCGACGTTCTTTTCAGCCCCCCCAGCTTCTTCCCTTCCTCCTGCCTTTCCGGCGCCAAATCGAGCGAAAAAATCGAAATTGGCCGTCTTCGTGGTATCCGAGAGTAGGCTGTCCTCGCAGCTAAGCACCCCGCACCGTGAGAAGAGGAAGGTCTCGCTTTTGCAAAGCGCCAATTCTTCCTTACAGAGGGTCACCGTCAGGCGACATTGCGAAAGGCGGGAGGATAAACACTGCAGGAGCTCGCGGTAGTGCTCGAGGAGCTGCGCGGAGGGGGGTGGTTCGTCCCCCGGCCTCCGATCGCGGACGAAAGTGGAGAAAAAAGCCAGCCGTGACGACTGAGACTCGGCTTCAACCTGCTTGAGGGCGGCCTGGACGGCACTCGAGAATTCCTCGACAGAGGCTGAGGCCGAGAGGAGCTCGGCCTCGCCCAGCAGCAGGCCCCTCTCGACGCGGCCGAGGGGGCCCACGCCGGGCTCCCCCATCGCCTGCATCGCCGCCCGCACGCGGCGGTAGCCGCCGTCGATCGCGGCGTGGACGGTCCGCGAGACGACCGCGGCGGCCTCCTGCAGAGGACGAAGTCTCGGCGAGGGCCGGGAAGGGGACCTGCAGGAGGCCGCCTCCTGCACGACCCCGCCCGCGTCCTGGCGGTAGTGCGCGAATAAATCCCGCAAGGCGTCGGTCTGCTCCATGCCACCCACGGGCCAGGCCGGATGGGGAGTTGGGAGGGGTCGAACGAGGGGGAATCGGGGGTGCTATTTTGGGTCGTGTAACAGTGCGGGGCACGAACACGCTCTCTCTAGACCCAACTGGGAACAGGGAAGACAGAAAAAGGGGTAAAGAAATCCAATTGCACCGCTCTGGGGTGTAACAGCATAAATATATAGACATCGCCAAACGAAAAGGAAAACATAAAAAGAAAATAGCGATTCTTGTAGTGTCAAACACGTCATAGGTGGGTCCATGCTCAATGACTCATATGCATCCGCTAAGTATGCGTTCTCCGCACTGCATGTTTTTGAGGAACTCCAGTTGAAGAGCCAAGTGCCCAGAAAATACAGAATAAAATACTTACGGGAACTTGGGTATAAAGAATTTTGAATTTTGTCAGGGAAAGAGTTAGGGGAGAAAAATGAAAGGAAAGAGCACAAGTCTCGGACCTAATAAAAGTTCTTCGCCCCATAGTAAGAAGGATTCCAGAAACGAATATAATAATTCACTGTGTTGTTGCGCAGAAGTCGAATGAGTAGGCGGCCTACAGTGGTAATCTCTAGGGAAAGTAAGAGTAATTGAACAACACAAATACTAAACTCCAAGTCGTTCACGTGCGGGAATACGGAAATATAGAGAGAGAAAACCACCAGCTGAGGAACGACGGAAAGAAGGAGAAATCCAAACAACTCCCCGATAAGCATCCGTGGATTTGCGTGGTGGCCTAGGTAAAGACGGAGGATCTCCGCCACCCACCAGAGCAGTAAAAGACAAAGAAGCCAAACCTTTCGAGAAGAACACCCTTTCTCTACTTGGCGCCATCGGAGACCTAAATAGGTGCACCAAACGGGGGTAGTAAATAATAATGAAAAATACAAATGCGCTTGAAGAAGTCCGGCTAGTAAGACGCTCGAGCGGCAGACGGTGTGCTCATGATAAGTACGCACTCTCATTAATCTATTCCCTTTTCTATGAGTAGATATGTGCGTGCAATACAACTCTACAACTAGTTGTATAATAACAATAATAATAGCAAACACTTATATCTAAGCGTAACTCTATATTTTTGATAACCTTTCCATACCTATTTTCCTTATGGAGTTTCTAATGTTTTTTTTCCCCTTTCTTGTAAGCAAAAGAAGGTAAAAAAGGAGGGGGGCACCCTGAAAATTTGATTCAGCGCCTAGCTGATGAAAGGAATGGTAAAGTGATGCTATCCTTGCCGTACAGTACAAAAGAGAAACGAGGTGGAATATGGCAATGGTGACGATTTCAATTATAGAAACGATCGCCCCTTCTCCTTTATCATTCATAACATAATAGTGAGACGAAAACATGAAAAAGAAAAACCATTTAAATCATTTAATTTTTCCCAGGCATGTATGCGCATGAAACTCAAAAAGAAATTGGGGAAAAAGCACAGCAGAGGAAGGAAAACTGCGTAAAAGGCACCACTAGCGTCTAACCAAGAACCTTCATGCACTCATGTACAATTCTAGGGCACGATTGACAATTAAACCCGTAATCTATTCAAATCGGATCCTACTTCTTTGCGGTTGATCAAGCCTCTCAACGTATCCAACTCGACGACCGTCTGCAAAAATAAATACAGTTGAGAGCAACCGTGATTTTTGCGCAACCAAATCCTGAACTGTTAAAAAGTCAAAGAAACATGTGAAATAAGCCCAAGATCAACCCTCGCACCCCCTTGGATAAGGCCAATTCTGCTCATATTACTAGGAGTGAGGCCTTAGCAACACCTATTTTACTTTATGCTTGGTAAAAATAGCGTGGAGGGAAACCAAGATTAAAAGGAATGGCCTCCTCTATAGAGTAAAACGGTTTAAGCTGAAAAGTTTACGAACTACATTAGCACCGTAATTCCTTCCAAATTGATAATGTTTACTCTTTAGTATCTCTTTTTTATTATTTAAGCGAAACACGTCATTATTTGTTATTTGAGAAAACCGTACACATACACACTGGAAACAGACATAATAATGATGAGAGTCTACAACCCAGAGGCCTGTTCATATATCTATATATATAGATATAAAGTCCGCACACACAACCCCCCTCCTATTATTTTTCCTCTTACAGAATGTAATTCGTCACCTTCTGACGCTCTCCCACGGAAAGAATCGGAAGCGTAGGGGACATCGCCAAGGACTGTACGAAACCATGCCGCATCGTCATCGACGGGAAGCCGGGGACGACGACGCAGGACGGTAAACGGGCGAGGCGAAACCCCGCCTTCTGTGCGTGTGTGGAAAACGCGAGCACGGGCTCGCCGTCGCTGTCCTTTCCGAAGCAAACCCCCTGAATCGCCGTTGTCAGGTTCTTAAAGATCTTCACCGGCGCGAGTTTGCCGAGCCCGTCCGTGGGGGTCGCCGTCGTCCTGGTTGCGAGATCGCCGCCCGGGGTGCCGTCGCCGTCGGTGTAGAGGCTGACGACGCCGCTCGAGGAGCCCAACGCGAGCGCGCGCGGGCCCCAGGCGAGGCTGGTGATATTCAGAACGGCCTCATCCCGGAACGCGGCGGCGAACGACGCCGTCTGGCGGAGGTCGTAGAGCAGAACCCGCGTCCCGGCGGCGACCGCGAGGCGGGTGGGGGTGGGAAAGCAGAGGTCGCTGACGGGGTCGTCGAAGACGAGGCGGCCGAGGACGCTGGCGGAGCCGAGGGCGCCGAGCCGCACCGTCCGCCCGCACGCGAGGGCGACGATCGGCGCCGACGGCGCGCCCTGCGCGGCGATCCGCGTGATGGCGTCCTCGCCGCGGCGGCCGCCGAGGAAGCGGAGCGCCGTCCACTGTTCCGTCCCGAGCGCGAGCATCGCCGGGGCGGCGGCGCCGCGCGCGGCCACAAGGACCGCCTCGCCGGACGGCGTCAGGCAGCTGCTCCCGAACGGCCCGCCGATCTCCACCTTCGCGAGCCGCTCGACGAAGCCGCCGGCGGCGTGGAAGGCGTAGACGTGGCGGTTCCCCCCCACCACCGCGAGCGCGCCGCTCGGGTGCCAGTGGACGGCCCGCGCGGCGTCGCGGGGGAGGGGGAGGACGGAGCGCACCGCCCCCGCCCCCGCCCGCGGCCCCGCCGTCCGCGATTCCAACAGCGGCGCCGTCTGCGAGAGCAGCCCTGCGAGGCCGTCCGAACGCGGCCGCTTCCGCCCGGCGTCGTCGTCGTCGTCGGCGCGCGGCCGGTGGCCGGGGGTCGCCCAGGCGGGCAGCGCGTGGGCCGGCCTCTGAAAAGCGGGCAGCGCCGCCTCCTCGATCGTATCCGCCTCGTCGACCCACGCCCGCGCGGGCCGGACCGTTTCCTCCCCCTCCATCAGACGGTTCTAAATAATAGGAATAAAAAGAATGAGCAGAGAGCGCAACAACGCAAACGCCTAGAATCGAATACCTTCAAAGAGGAGGGGGGCAGAAGGGGTAGAGGTTGCACGTGTCATCGCGGACACCGTCACCCGTTTGGTGCCGTCAGCCACACCATTCAGCAAACAAGTCAAGCGAACAAAAAAGTACCTGGTACAATTCACCCCACTATAGGATGCATGGTGTTGAAATTTTGACAGATTCACGGTGACTCGGCACCTCGTTAGTGTTACATTTCGCAATATAATTTTTTTCATGATCATTACTGACACGCCTAGTAGAGTGTTTCTGGATGGTATCCTCGATCGTCCGCCGGAGCCGCGAAAAGATGCCGTCGCCTGAAAACACCTTTTCCTCATCCTCGTGGCGGCGAGCTTCCGACCAAGAAGCTCGATTTTCCATAATGGTTTCCGGAGAAGGATATTGCCGGCCCCACTTCCCTATGAGATCAATATAATCATAATAAGTCTCGTCAACGGGCACCTCCTCTTTAACAGCTGCCCAAGACGTACAGAGGGACTCTTGCACAGCGGCAGGATACGGGGAGGATGCGGAATTGCAAGCACATAGCAACGGCGCAAAAAGACACGCCATCTCCAACTCCACAAAGCTCTTCAATACGCTCAGCTTCAGGCGAAGCTCAGTCGAAACGCTGGAGTAAGGTGTGGTCTCTAAATGCTCCTGCGCAGTGGTTCCTATCTCGTTAGTTTCCACCCCCAAAGACAAAAGGCCTTCTGAAGAGGAAAGGGCATCTCGTACGATGATTTGCACAATAATTTGCTCAAAGAGCACGCGCTGGTGTTGAAGTTGAAGGCAGCTGCGGTGAAAAGCGTCCATCTTCGCGGAGGGTAGGATACCCTGCAAGTAAAGGAGCTCTTCTTGTTGGCGTTGAAGGCACTCTTCCTGCGCATTGACTAGCGTAGATAGCTCAAGAAAAGACTTCTCGAGATTTTTAGCACGCACGCGGAGCGTCTCCGCGGGTGTCGCTAACTTAAAACCAAACAAAGGTAGCGCTTTGCTCGATAATAGATTTGAATTCTTACACGGCGCGGCAGAGGGGAAGGAAGAACCCTTTTGTGAACTCCAGAACGTCTTCCAACAGGAAGGACCTCCGCCACTGTGTCGAGTCTTCTTGAATGGAATCGCCAAACCATCCGAAAAACGAGTAGCAGCAGGCATTGAGGCAGAAAGGGCTGCGGTCTCTGGAAGCATTCTTGCGAATAGCAACAGAAGAAGATAAGTTGATACAATGAATTCAAGAAGAGGGATAAGAATATTAAATAGCTAAAACCGTATCCGCCCAAGTTTGCCTGTTCCTTTTGTTTTTGCTTTCGACTAAACCGACCTCCTCAACTCTCGTCGTGTGTTCGTTATCTAATCTACTGATAAATAAAAATAAAATCCTTTGGAGGGGAGTCTAGAAATACAGGAAAAGATTAAAATACGTTTTCCAAAATACAGGATAGGAAAAAAAGCACAGACCTCTCCTTTTAGGTCTCACCCTTCTTCATTGAGCCATTCAAATTAATCTTGAAGTTATACTTTATTAATAGAGCACAACGCATCCACTTAAAAAAAAAAAAATAGGGTCTTTGCTTTACTATTGTTCCATGCTAACCTTTCTGAACTAAATTTATCATGGAAAACGGATCAGTGAACCACACACATTAAATTAAAGACTAGTCGAATTCTTTACTTTAGAAACAAAGAAATATATATGTAGATATATTATATTTAGCTCTAATAACTTTATAGTAACGACAAGTATTCATGAGCTTGTTTCATACATGAAGGTATTAAAGGAAAACATATTTCCGATACAACCACAAAAAAGTGTGCAAAGCATTGTGAAATCTAACAAAATCTCATGTGTGAATTTAAAGATAATAAATTTTTTAAAAAAATGTCAGCACTAATTGGGATAAAGAAAATAGTATCAAATAAACATGTACCTTGACGTTATCAAAAAGGGGTTTAGAACGCAGAAAAGAGGCTTTTTTCAAAAAAAAAAAAAAAAAAACTCACTTCTCATCAATTATTTATAATAATAATAATAACTACCTGTAAACATTTTTCATATCTATGCGTCTTTTTATTTTCGGGAAAACCCTATTGTTTTCTTTCATCTTAACATGAGAGCGTGAGGAATCACTCACCTGATAGCTTTTTCCTCTTGGGGTTGGTGAAAAACAGGACCACGATGAAGGACAAAGCATAAACGGAGAGAGAAAGGGAAAAAGAAGGAGGGAAAATTATATCCTTTTTTGAGCGATCCTAATAAGTGTAAGACAAATATATCAAATTTAGTGTCTAAAAATGATGCTTCTGCTTACCTATTTGTCGATGAATTATACGTATACATGAATAGATAAGTGTGAATCGATGCTGAAAGCTAGACATCAGCATGTTGAAAAATAAAAAACCCATATACCTATCCTTCATAATCTTTTACAAATCTTTTCTTCATTATTTCAATTGAAGCTTTATTTTTTATGATGCGGCACTATAATCTTGATCTTCTATTAAAATATTTTTCTTTTATTCTATTTAATTTTTTTTCCCCCTCGCAAAGAGTTTACGCAAAAAATTATATAGCTGAGTGTACATTTATTTTATCTTTAGATATATATATATATATATATGTATATATATATAAATATGTATATCTATATAGATATAGATATAGATATTCCCTCTTCTTTCTCATAGGAATAGTAAAGAAAAAAAAAGAAAGAATTTGCATCTACACCTGTTCCATCCAAATTCTGGCCCTAAAGGTTTTGTACAGGTCTCGCACCAGGTCTCTAAAATCCAGCCGTTGCTGCGCTTGGTAGAAAAACGTCAGCTTCTTCTTATCGAACTGGTACTCGGCGTCGACGATCACCATCGAGAGCTCGTGCTCGAGCACCCGCTGCGCACAGACGCCGATCGCGCGGTTCTCGAGTTCCTCCTGCGTCTCGTGAAGTTGCTGGACTTCCTTTTCCGATGCCAAACGCAGCACCGTCCCGGTGCCGACCCCGATGCTGCGCGTCAGGGTACTCCCCGTGAGGCCGATCCCGATCACCGTCCTAGCCCCGCCGCCGTTAATGGAGTTATTGCTATTACTAAAACTCGCATTACTATTCGGGGTGGAGGCGCTGGGGTCGGGGTTCGCGGGGGGGGCCTTGCCGTTCCGCTCCGCCGCGTCCGCCGCGCCGCCGTGGATGATCCTCCCCCCGAGCATCGCGTCGCGGATGCCCTTCCCCGCGCCCCCCGCCCCCTCCTCGCCCCCGCCCCGCGCGCGCCCCTCGCACCAGGTGTAGGTCACCAGGCCGAGGTCCTCGCCGCGGTCGCCGCCGACCACCACGTAGCTCCCGGGCGCCACGTACCGTTTGGACTCGTACTGCAGGACCCGCTTCCGCTTGAACTCGACGAGGACCTGGCAGCCCCGCCGGGGGTCGATCGCGAGGCTGGCGGGGTCGTTCGCGGCGCCGCCCGGGATCGGCACGATGACCGGCCGCCCGGACCGGTAGACCGCGCGGATGCCCGTGGTGAGGTGCTGGTCGTGCAGCGGCCGCAGGGTGTCGATCGGGATCACGTCGGCCGCGCGCTCGCCCGCGGCGGGGCCCGGCGCCGGCGGCGCCTCGTCGTAGCCGGCGAGCTGCTCGAAGATGCTGCCGGCGCCGATGTCCGGCCCCGCGAGCGCGCCGGCGCCGTCGAAGCGCGCGAGGAGCTCCTCCAGCGAGTGCTTGCTCTGGGACTGCGGGGAGGCCATGCGGAAGGGCGAGACCCCCGAGGACTCGCCCACGCGCGGCGGCGAGGGCCGCGCGTTCGCCATCGAGACCGCCCCCCACTCCCCGCCGCCGTCGAGGCGCTCGTCGAAGGTCGAGGGCGCGAGCGGGCTGCGGCCGTCCACCCCCCCGCCCCCGGCGAAGGCGCGGTTCAGCGGCGTCGAGGGGTTGCCGTTGTCGCCGGGGGAGACGTAAAAGCGGCCGGACACCGTCGGCGTCGCGTACGGCGGGCTGCCCTGCCGAGGGGAAATCCGATCGATGCCGCCATGCCGCAAAGGCGTCGCCACCGCGAGCTGCGAAGGACCTTCTAGAGACGAAAACATGCCATTTCCGTCATTTCCGTAATGAACGAAACGCCGAAGCTGTTCGACGCGCTGAGTCAGCTCTTCGTAGGAGCGCTTGAGAAACGCTTGGTGGTGTAAAAAGAACTCTTCAAGCTCGACGGAAAGGCGGTGAATGAACCCCGCCAGCTGCTCCTTTTCCGTCGCGCTCGCGCAAGTAGCCAGCGTGTTATCGGATGGAAACTCCATATTTTTTTATATTTTTAGTGGTTTCAGAGAAAAAAGATAAGGAGGCGGTTAAGTGGTTGAATCTCGGTATTTTTCCCCTCAAAAAAGAAGGGCTTCGTATGTGTGTGTATGTATGTATGCGCGCGCGCGTGTGTGTGTGTGTGTGTGTGTGTGTGTGTGTGTGTGTGTGTATTCACGTACTCTACGATCCTTCGAGAAGCACGCTTACCTTTTTGTTTTTCCGCTAGACCTATTAGCCAATGAATTTCCAAAAAGAAAGAAAGTTTCACTTCAGAGCACACAGAAAGTGCTAAAAGATTTTTAAAACTGTTATGCGTGTATTAGATAATTTAATAAATAAAAGAAGCAGGCGTATTTGTGTACTTGTTTGAAAAATACCTTTCGATCTAGATAGTGTCTGCTATAGACCGTTGATTCACCAAAAAAGTAAAACAGCTACTAGGAACTTTGGAAAAAATGTCAAGATGTAACAGAACGCGAAAACATAGGAAACACTCCCACAAAGGGCATATTCAGACACCAATGAGTATGAACTCATACAAAGCAGTGTAGTACTGAGGGGAATATATAAATTTGAGGAAGCAGAACACGTGCAAAACTGAAATTACGAACTGTAACAGGAGAGTCCGATCATGATAGCTCAGCCTATAAAGGTACGCCTCAGAATATACCTATCTACCTATATAGATGGATAGATATAGATACCGATGCATATATTATACCCCTCCGTCAAATGTATTACGAACAATATTGTAGATAGAGTGAGAAAAACACTCTCAATCATCTAGAATAGTGGCATTTATACACAAATGTGTAGGCCGTCGCGCAAGCATATAGGATCAACCGCAAGTACACAGTGAAATGCGTATTCATTACGGTCATCTCAGGCAACTAAATAACTCGAACCATAGAAAGAAATGTGAAGATATTATGATTACCAGTGATACGCATGTTCATTTTTTGTTTAGAACAAATGTAGTACTGAAGGCGAATGGAATAAAACACATAAATACAAAGTTGAATACCAGAGTCGGTGTGTATTGCCGGCTGATCAGCCTTCTCCAAGCTGTCATGACCGTCCTCCGGCATGTACATACGAAAAGCCAAGAATAGGAAACCTCATTAGGAAAAGGCTACCCATGTATATTCTCATATGCTGTAGCCTATGTAGAGAAGAGGGTAATACTGCAAATCCACTATCTTTTTCTCAACACTAAAACATTCAGACCGATGAAAAAGGCAATGTTTAATAGGAAAACAAACAAACAAGTGTACAAAGAAACTTAGTCTCCATCGATATAGGGCTTTCAATACAAATACTCTGCTCCCTATGGTGTGTATATTTTGCTTCTTCTGTTAGCAAGCTAGATCTCTTCTTTTTCCTGCTTACTCTATAGTCGCTAAAAACGATTAAAAGGAAAGAAAAATACAATTTTTTGTTGCCGTTATTGTGGTTTAAATAGTTTTCCTACCTACGAAAAAAAAAATTAGCTTGTCAGTTCTGACAGCTTTAAGACATACTCGAATCGTTCGCTCTCCGTCATCTCCTCCAACGGCTTCGTTAGTGACACGAGGTCTTGAGGGCGAACAGGAACATGCCGCTGAAGTTGCGCGCGCAGGGAAAGATAATAGCTTCGATTCTTCGAATCCTCTTTCGATGTCTTTGGTGCATTTGACAGCGGCTGCAAACCGAGGGCCTTGCAGATCTCATTGCAGACGTGGTTCTCCACCCATTTATTGATACCCTCCTGCCCCATGTTCCCCAATCCAAGACCTTTTCCGTCCTCCGTATGGATTTGTGGATCGGTAAAAAGATCATTAACGCCCTGAAGATCACACACCAGCATTGAACCCCCGCTTTCCGCAAGTGTAAAGTGCGAAAAAGCCTCCGCAGTTTCAAAGATCATACTTCGACGTTTTGTCTGAGTATCGGTGAGATTCGTCCGATTATCCTCGCGGTAGACCCCGCCATAATTGCTATTGTACTTCGTAAAGTGACCCGTGAGCTTCGGCTCCATCACAAGCATCACCTCCTTCGTATCCTGCGTGGTATAGGAGAAAAACCCACGACTCATGCCCCGATAGGTCTCCGGGATATCACGCCAAGGGATCCGCACCACGTAGCACTGCAGAAAAGAGATGTTCGGCTTCTCTACCCCCTTAAGATTGATTCGGTTAAAGCTATCGGCAAAAATCTCGCACATGCACTGGGCCTCACCCTCATTGAAGTAATCCTTCTCAACGACGTCGGTGATTACGCGACGAAACATCTTCGCCACCATCCCGACTGAACTCCCCTCCTCGTCGAGCTCCTCAACGTCATAGCAAATGCGCATGCCCCCGCGGTCCAGACTCTTGCCTGGCCGTATCACACGAATTACGGTATCGAGCTCCTTCCAAGCATAGGAATGGAGATCAAAGACGTATTTTTTGGCCGGACAGGTCACCGAAGGCACTTCCTGGAGAGGTTTGAAATTTTTTTTAGGAATTTCGGATGCAGAATCTTTTGATTTTGTCCCGAAACGCATGACGTGAGCGTCTGTTTGAGAGGGAGATGCTTTTCGTGTAATGTGTCGGATATTTGTCTCTATGAAAGACAGCTTCCCGATTAATAAGCTAAGAAAAGATAAAACAAAGTACGCATACATACACATATTATGGACACATCAAAAAAAAAAAAAAAACGCATTTCTCATATTAAAACCTAATGCTCAGAATTTGATGCAATTTAACTATCTACACATGCATCTATGGTAGATCTCTTTATTTAAAAAATTCGATCCACGCTTTGCCGGTAATTTTTAAATTAAGGAAAGTGAACTGAGGTATACCCCCCACCCCAGCCCTCTACTTCACGATACGTCTTATACCCATTAAAAGGATCGTTACCGACTTCTTGCTGATCTCATATTGACGACGGAGCTGCTTGCTCTCGCTTTTTCTCCATCATTATCTCCCTCGCATCCTCGTAGGTCTTCCAGAAGATCTCCCCACACGCGGCGGTAGCTTTGAGCCTTGAAGCCAACAAAATGAAGCCGCTCAATCGACGATGGAGGGAGTAGGAGTGTATAGGTGGGGGGCGGAGACGATGCTTTAGCATGATGGGCAGGTACTTCGCAATCTGACTGGGCAGGTTCTCGGAGGCGAAGTCGTACGGCCGCGTCGGATCACGAAAGGGCTTGCCGAGCAGTAAAACACTGCTCACATGCGCATCAATCATCTCGGGAACCTCACGGCCGGTTAAAAACCCGAGCTGGATGCTCTTTTCAATAACAACCTCCCGATCTCTCCGCGCGGCGGCGGCGACGACTTCGAGATAAACCGCTGTAAACTCAAGCGGGTAGTTCCGCGCGGCACCGAAATCCAGTAAGTGCATACGATTTGCCTTTGCATCGTACAAAAAGTTAGCGTAGTTTGGATCGGTTTGCATAAACGACCAGCAAAAGAGCTCCTTCAACGTTAAGATTAGCATCTTTTCAGCTAAAAAGTTTCGAAAATCCTGTGGGACGTCGTCGCGTTTGGTGAGTTTGTCGACAGATATGCCAGGAACGAACTCGGAAATCAGCACGTGGTCAGTGCTCCGAGACTGAAAAACATAGGGCACGGAGAAGAAGTCACTTAGGGATGGATCCGCGTTGATTAAATCGTGATATTGATTTTGTTTAGCCCCCTCAAGTGTGTATTGGCATTCCATACACAGCTCATTTCGCATTTCTTTCAGGACATTATCGATAAACAGTCCAGAGGGAAAAACATTGAGCTTCATCAACAGCTTCAGATTCGCAATGTCGGAATCGATGCTTTGAGCGACACCAGGGTATTGCACCTTAACCGCCACCTGCATCGAATCCTCCGCCTCCCCCTCCTTCGCTTCTTTCCTCTCCTTCGGTAGAACCCCACGGCGTGCGCGCTCCGCCTCGGAAAGCGCCTTCGACTTGAGGCGCGCGCAATGCACCTGCCCGATGCTCGCCGCCGCGATTGGGGTCTCCTCAAAGTCCGCAAAGAGCTCCTCTCTCCAGTTTTTATCTTTAAACTCCTCGGCAAGCACCTTTGTGAGTTGTTTGGGCGGCATCGAAAGCGCCTGATCGCGCACGCGTTCAAAAATGGCCGTGATGTGCGCGGGCACCATGTGCTCATCCTGGATGCTCAGCATCTGCCCGAGCTTGAGCACCGCGCCGCGCATCCGGCAGAGCGTCTCGACGATGCTTTGATGGCTTCGAAGTGAAATGAGGCCGCCCTCGGAGCCCTTCCCGGCCGCCCGATCCCACGCGATTTTCAGAAAAAGCGAGGTAAACCCGGCGGCGCGGCCGGTGCGGGTCGCGGGGACGTTCTTCGGGCGATTCGCCCCCGTCGTCGACAGGCCGCGCCGCTGCCGCTCGTCCGCGCGGAGGAGGTCCTCGACGAGCCCGCGGGGTAATTCCGGCGGAACCTTCGAAAAGGGCCCCACCGCGGAGGAAAAGGAGGGCGTGGCCTCCCCCTGCGCCCCCACCGAGGCCTGGATTCCCTGCGAAAAAGACGACGACGAGGCACTGGGATGCGAGGGAAATCTTGTGGAGGGGGCGGATGGTGCAAAAGGAGAAGGAATTGGCGAAATCGCCGCTAAAATTTTCCCGACGCCGCTCACCACATTGCCCAGGTGAGAGAGCCGAAGCGCGGATACTAACATAGTGATTTTTACAAAGATGTATAGTGTCTGGGACGTGCAAAGTTGAATAGTACTATCGCCCTGAGTTTTTTACAGGTTTTTGAGTTGAGGTTGCCTATTCTTGCTTGCCAAATTCCAAATCTAAACTGTTGGTGATAGTTAAAGAAAAATGAAAGAAATCCCTTCAGAAAGGGGCACGACCGAGACACAGAAGGCCGAATCTTACGGGTTGTGGGAAGTCTGCGGCAACGGCTCTTAAAACCAGAAAACTAGGGGGGAGGGGGTCAAATATAAATATGAATAAAATAAGAAAGAATAGTAGATAGAAATGAACAGTCAATAGAAGGCTCAAGCTTGCACGAGTTTGTTTCCTTAAGCTCAGAACCGATATGGTTTTGTTTTTTTGGGGGGTTGTGTAGAGTCATTATGGGTTCCAAGGGTATGGTATTTTTTGCTCGTTCCATTATCGCTATTTTGTATGGCTCCTTATCGACAGAAATAGATAAATAATCAGATAGATTGTCAAACGATTATTTACTCAATTCGCAGTCAACCCGACCCCTTTAGAAATAGTAATGCCAGAAATAATAGTAGCCATCTTAATAATATGCTAACTCCAATATATCATGGGCAACCGGATGCGTTCTCGGCGCCGAAAATCCGTCATAGCCCGCCCACGAACCTTCTTTTTTTTTCTTTTCTTTTTTCAGGTTATACATGTCCACCAACGCGCAGGCGTCTCTGTCGATGTGCAGGTCCGGCATGGGTCGACGCCCCCTCACAGCTTCGGTCGCTTCCCGGTGCTCTTCCGGAGGACCGTATCGTTGAGGGTGAGGAACCACTCCGCGACGCCCTTCTTCGCGCTCCCCTGCACGTTATCCACGACCGCGCCGACGTACTTGAGGAGCTGGAGCCGGACCTCGACGGCGTGGTCGAGGTGCTCCATCAGGATCGCCTCGACGGACGCGCAGACGCGATTCAAAACCTGCGCGTTCGTGCACTGCAGGAGGTTCGCGAGCGCGGAGAAGTAGAGGACGAAGCGGGGATGGGTCTCGGCCGCGAACCCCGGCGTCGCCTTCCACAGCACGCAGAGCGCGTCGAAGAGGGCGGAGACGACGAGGAGGACGGCGTTGACGGGGGTGAGCTGCGGGAGGCCGTCCGCGGGGCGTAAATCGGCGGCCCCCGGCCGCCCCGCCTCGCTCGCCTCGAGGCCCTGGCAGGCCGCGCGCACGCAGGCGGCGAAGCGCCTCAGCAGCGCGAGCGGCGGCGGCGGCGGCGCGGCCTCCCCGACCGGGATGAAGACCGCGATGTAGGTCGGGACGAAGAGCGCGCTCACCGCCTTCCGCGCCGTGAAGGCGGCGACGAGGAAGTCGTGCGCGGCGAGCGCGAGGCCGAGGCCGGCGGCCCCCGACCCCGCGCGGAGGCAGGGCAGCGCGGCGTCGAGCCAATGCCGGAGCAGGACGTCGTCCGGGACCGCGAAGGCCACGACCGGGTCCGCCATCGCGCGCAGGTAGGCCTCCACGCGGCCCGCCCCGAGCGCCGTCCCGATCGCCCGCGCGTCGGCCGTCAGCGGCGCGAGACGCCCCGTCAGCACCCGCTCGACCGCCGGCGCCCGCATCCGCCG
>MJCC01000008.1:586492-600767 GCA_001766655.1 Phytomonas francai
AAGGCGGCTCGCCTTCCAACTCAGCAGCCCTGAAGAGTCTCGGTTCATGATCACTGATCAGTAGCGGAGCAGGGTCGGATTTTATCAACGCTTCTTTTGTTGTAGAATTCATGGTTTGGACTTTCTGTTGTTCATATTGGAGATTCAGTCTTTGTGTTTTGATAAATTACTTAACTCATAAACTCCTTTTAGGTTATATTTTCTTGTATCAATCGACTGAATTTTTTTTGGTAAATACTCCTATTCAATCTTTTTATTATGTATTTGTTTACAAATATATTGTAAAATAATTATGCTAATATAAGATTGAAGGTAATAATAAGGCAAGACTTAATATTCACATTCATAAAGAAAAATGTACAGTTATGAGATATTTCAAAAGAATGATTATTCCTTTGATAATCTATTTTCAAAAAAAAGCTTTATTTTTTTTTAAAAAAAAACATATTTAAATAAATAACAGAGGTTTTGCCATCATTCCATTTTCAAGCTTTCCTTGTGTGCGCTTTCTCGTCGACTCCTTACACCCATGCCGTTTAGACATGGCGGAAGGACTTGCGCTTGAAGGCGCATCCCGGACGGCGGCCGCGCTTTGTCTCCTTACCACGATTCGTGGCATGCGGCTTGGCGTGGCTGCCGGGAACGCCGGCGGCACCGAAGTGGCGGACCGACTCACGTCCAGATTTACGGCCGCGCAGGAGGAACGTATTCTTCCCCGTCGGCGCGATCATCGCGAGTTGGTCAAAAGTCAAGCACTCTCCACCCGCAGCCGTGATGCTCTGGCGCGCGTTCTTGGAGAAGCGCAGCGCGCACACGCGGAGGGCCGGGATACGCGCCATACGGACATCATCGAGAATATCCCCAACAACGACGGCGATCGGGGCCTTCTTTCCCTTCTCGACGAAGTTGCACTTGCGCTTCATGAGGATGGCGATGCGGCTAAGCGAGACCGGCGCGCGGTTGTTCCGGCTCTTCAAAAGGCGCTGGTAAATGAGCTTGTTGAAGCTGGAGTTGGTGCGCTTGGCGAGGAACTTGTAGAGCTTGATGAGGAGCTTGATGTAAGGGTTGGTCGAGTAGGTGTGATGGCGGATCACCCGCTTCTTCTTGGAGACGCCGGTCAGATCAACACCCATGATGCACTCTACTTTATCTTCGTGGGTTGTCGCGTTCGCTTTTCGAAGCTTCTCTTTCCTTTTCCTCTTTACGGCAGGCAAACCTTCTAGATAACACGTGTAATATAGAAACGGGGGGGGGGGGGGGGGGGGGGGATGAATTCAAAAGAATAAGAAAAGAATAAGAAAATGATGCAATGAGAAGCCAGAGGAGAAATGGGGGAAACGACAATGTAACTGCGGTCTGGTTGACCCCCTATCAGAGCTTTGATGCACCAAGAACCACACCAAAAGGCTTTTCCTTGATATTATTCTCAATTTAAATCCACCTTAGTCACATAGTCTACATATCCCACGGTTAATAGGCATTCCACCAATACCACGCACCAGTCAGACAAAGCATGCCGAAGCGTTGAATGGCAATTTAGTTTTCTTCAACTTTTAACTCCGTTATGCATATTTCGGCTGCTTTGTGTCAGCATAGGGTCGCCATAGAACGGATGTAAGGACAGAAATGGTCGATAGAAAGAATGATTTTCTTTCCCTTCCCACTCAATAACATACAAAAAATTACAAGCGAATAATAGGAATGGTAATAAGATATCCGTATGTAGTTCTTCCATACGATTATAAAGCGCATGTGGTTCCACCCCTCTTCATTTTATTTGGGAGGAAGCCCCCACTGCGAAAGTCAGGAGAATTCACATGATGTCGTCGGATGGGGCTAATGTTGGAAAGGACGATACTTAACACCGCCTAATCCCTGCAGCTGACTTTTCAAGCCTTGCGGGTTTGCCCACTCGCTGTTGCCGTACGAGATATCCTCGTCCTCGATCAACTTCTTGTTCTCCTCCTGCTTGCGGTGGTAAAACGCGACGAGCTCGGCTTGAGTTCGTGCGTCCACGGCGGGCTCCCGGGGCGGCGCGGGGGCCCCGACGGGCGCGAGCTTCACCGTCAGCTTCGTCTTCTCGTTCTTGCCGATATAGCGAAGGAAGTCGGCATCGCGGGCGAGCGGGCGCGCGCTCCACCACATCACCACCTCCCCCTCCAGGCTCGCCTCGTTCGTCGCGCCGTCGTCGAGGAGGCTCAAAATGCGGTGCACCCTCGACCGCTCCGCCTCCGGGGTCGCGTCGTCCTCGAGGATGGACGTCAGGCGCCGGCAGGCATCCGCGCCGCTGGCCGACTCCGGGAAGAGAATCATCGCGCCGCCTTTGAAGGCGCGCACGAGGGCGTCGAGCTCCTCCTGCGTGCAGGCCTGCCGGCGCTCCACGCGCTCGAGGGCGAGGTAGGCCTCCGCATCCTGCGCGGGGCCGAGGAGGTGGTGCTGTTGGTCGGCCGCGCAGGAGTCCTTCGCGAGCTGGCGGGCCGCGGCAATCATCCACTTCAGGCGGACGCGCGTGTTTTGCATCTTCTGCAAGGCGTCCGTGGCGACGCCGATGTTGGTTGTGCCCGGGAAGGAGACGAGGAAGACGTCGTAGTCCTTGCTGTACTCCTCCTTCGGAAGACGTTTGCACTCGATGAGGACCATAAACTCAAATAATACAGATCGTTCTATGCCAATATATAAAAGTATGTATATAGGATGTGCGGTAGATAACAGAAACACGGAGCAAGTGTCACTGCCCACTAGTTTTCTGCCGTACATGAAAAAAAAGGGGGGGGATAATAGAGGGAAAATGAAGTAAAGTGACATGAATAGGATGGTACGAAACATAAGAGGTGCTTATGTCTTCCTTATTTCAGGTTTTAAAAGGAAAAAGTTGTTCAAAGGCAAAAAGTTCATATACTAGTTTAGAAATCTATGATTCAGATTTCCTGCGAAGAAGCGTAAATCATTGACTTTAGTGCGTCTATTTTAATCCTATAGGTCAAGAATTTGTATGATTGGCATATTCACCTTGCTAAACCCCATTTATTTCAGAATATTTTACCCTCACACACGTACGCACACATCCTTGCAAAAGGTATTCGCTAGAAGCTTCATCTTTCATTTCTCTTCTCCATCCCCCCCCCCAACCGAAGGCTTAGCGTGTAGAGACAGCGGTAATCCAGCGTGGCTGCTGCGCGTAGTCGAGGTGGACCTCCACATTCTCCCACAAATTGCTCTTTTCCATCAATGAAGCTACAATCTCGGCCTGCAGTCCAACCTCGATTACCAAATTTGGAACCCCACACGACGTTGCATCGTTTAAACGCCCTTGTTTAAGCATTGCAACGCCGTATTCGCAGAGCTCCTGGAAATACAAATACTGCTTCGACTCACGGTAGACATCGCCAACCAACGCCATTCTTGATTCCCAATGCTTTGTAGCCGATGGTAGAGCATCGTACTGCTCGGGAAGCACGTAGGGTGGACTGCAAACGATGAGATCAAAAAAATGTCGGTAGGCGTCCACAATTCGCTTTTCGCGTGGCAGCGAATCGGCGCTAGCTTTTTTGGAAATCTCAGAGGCCTTTGTGGTCGCACTTAAAGATTCCTCCCCTGCTTCCTTTTTTGTTGAGGTAAAAAACTCGAAAAGATCACTTTGGATAGCGGTGTAGCGCTCCTTCAGAATTCCATTCCTCTGTGCGTTCTCCCTGCTCGTTTGGACGGCCTCGGGCAGGATATCCACCCCCCACACACGCGCCTGTTGAACCTGCTTTGCAATTGCCACCCCAATGCAGCCCGTACCGCAGCACATGTCCAGCACGTTAAACGGCTCTTCCGCGTTTAAACGGCTCAGATGGGTCCGCACGAGCCAATGCGTCCACATCTCCGTCTCTGACCTCGGACAAAGCAACGGGGGCCGGCAGAGGATTTCACAGCCAAAGAAGGGCTGGAAGCCTATAATATAGGAAAGCGGTTTCTGCAGCTCTACACGTTCAAGAACGGCGCGCTTTATTGCTCGTCGCGCATCGCCTTCCGTTTGAAGCTCACCCTGAATAACAGACGAGGAGGAAAAAGATGAAGAGGAGGAGGGCGTTGCCTCTATCTTTGTCATCCGCCCTTGCACCCATTCCTCAATCCAGGCAAGCTCCAAACCTGCCTGATAGCGCATCGCAGGGTCGTTCGGCGACTTCCCCTCCTCGCGGTAGAATGCTTCAAAGATAAGGTCCGTCAAGTTCATGCGTTCCGCACTGGACAGGTAGGACTTTTTCGCGACGTCGAGCGTAAACGATCGTTCCAGGTGCTCTGCGGCTCCTTTTGTCATGTCCACATATTCCGCGAGCGCCGGGCCCGTCTTTCCCCCCTGATCCCGTTCCCTGCGAAGTTCGCGAGGGTCCTTCCAGGGGAGCTCGGCCGCCGCCTCGGCGGCATCGCGACTCCGCACCATGTCGGCCTCCGCGGAGAGGGCCGCGTTTCTGGCCCTCATCATCACTTCCGTCGAGTCCGCCGCGTGGGTTCCCCTCCCCTCCTGCGCGTGTGAAGAGGGCCCGCGGCGGGCCACCATTTGGAGCGACGATGGGTTGCCCAGCGTCCCCTGGCGGCGGGATGGGACGCAAAGGGCGGCTGGCCCTGTCAACAAGCGCGCGTGCCACGGCGTCAAGAGAAAAGATGTCGAGCATCGGCGTAGGCTGGCCATTCCCCCCCCCCTCAGATGAACGTCCGGGCGAGGAGGCTGTGACAAAATACAATAAACCGCGTCGCGGATAAAATTGCCGCCACAACGGATGTGATCGTTATATAGATAGATAGATATAGATATAGATATAGATATAGATATAGATATAGACTCTTAGGCAGAAATCACTAAAAGTGTACGCCCCTTAGAACGATGAAAAAGTGGATGGGGAGGGAAACTGATGAAAGCAATACGAAGGCAACTGTCCAGCAACGAGTGGTGATAGGCATAATATGATTATAACCGATTTAGCGTACAAAAATACAAGGCAATACCCTCACGGTTCAAAATAGATAAATTGGAGGAGGGAGGGACGATGGGAAAAAATATGTTTATAGTTTTCAAAAGATCCAAGGCAATCTATGGGCTCTATTGTATGAGTTTACGCTATCACTTCTATGGGTATCGTGTGTTCTTTGGGGGAGAGGGAGAAAGCAAAGGACAGCTTAATGCTAATCTTCCCTTGACCGCTTAACAGGACACTTTTTCTTATGTTTCGATCCTTTATTTCCATTCGTGGTATATTTAGCCTCCATGTTGTTCACCATGGCCTCCCATGAGGCTTTTTGGCGCTGCCTAATAAGCGCTTGCAAAGATGATTCCCCGTTATCGCCGTTCGTCTCGCTCCCGTCGGGACCAATATTCATTTCTTTGAGCGCCTCCTCCGCCTCTTCACGCTCTTTTCGCATGCGATTTTCGATCTTTTTAATGGCTTTTGGGGTGGTGCTTTCACTCCAGGAGTCGGTAGGCTTCAACTTTCCCTCAAGCAGCAGCGCGCAGGTCACCTCATGCAGGCGACGAATCTCTGTAGACTTTCCGTTATCAAAAATGAGATACTTACGAATCATCGCCGCGAAATCCCCACGCGCTGACGTGTACCCTTTGATAATATCCTTCTTCTCCTCCGGTGATCCGGCGTAGACGGTAAAGAAGCCTCGGAGTTGATCTTTTATCTCGTCGGATCGCTCCTTCATGGTTTGGTGAGGGTCCTCCGAGGCGCCTGCGAGGCCTTCGACAATGCCCGTCGCGTCGTACAGCCCCCTCTTTACGGGATCGCTAAGGATGAAATAGGCGTTGGAAAGCTCTTTAAATTGTTCAATGCCATCGGGATTGCGATCAGGGTGGTATTTTAAGGCAAGGCGGCGATACGCCCGCGTGATCTCCTCCAGCGTGGCGTCGGGAGAGATTTCCAACCTCGTGTAAAGGGCTCGTTCCTTGCGCGATGACGGCATCCCTCTGTACACACTATATATCAAGGTTAATATGGAAGCGAACACAAACAAACAAAGAAAAAAAATGGCGCTTGTCAAAATACCAACATAAAAGAGCTTGGTAGGTTTCCCTATATATGGAGATATAATAGAAGCTAGTAATTAAGAACTTTTTTCGCTTTGGTTGTCTTTTTTTTTTTGCCTATTATGTATGCATAAAAAATGAGAAGACAAAAAGAAAAAATCAAGGAGATAAGATGAAAGATATTAAATCGATAAGGGGGAATAAAAATAATCTTGTTTTTCATATCCTGTAAGACTTTATTTTAAATGAAAAAGTATTTTCCTCTTGAGATACAATGTATGACCTAGTATCAGCCCTACACCCTCTGTACGTTAACGGGAAAATACCCTCTGCTATTTCTTACCACATTTCCTTATCATCACAGATAGAAAAATGACAAATATTGCATCGCTAAATACTATAACACTAATACACTAAATCATACCAGACAACCTCGGGTCAGCTATTCATACCTTTTTTCAGCTTGAATAGAACTACAGGGAAAGTAAGACAAGGCTCATCATCTTTGGACTAGGAATTATTCCTTCTCCGCCCTCCCACCATTTATTCCCCTTATCTGCATCGCTTACTTTAAGGCCTTCACATCCTTTATGAACTTTTTACAGTCGTCGTTTGACCAGTTCGCGTTCTTCGCTTCTGTTTTCACGTACTTTTCGAATTCTTTGACACCATGCTCCTCAAGGTAAGCCTTTCCTTGCACAAGATTAGACTCTCGGGCGATCTCGTCTAAGTGGGAAGGTCCTTCCCCACAGTATATCGCGAGCTCACGCGTGGTATACCGCGTAAGATCCACACGTGCAATCTGCCGCAGTAATAGCTCGCGCTCCTCCTTCGGCAGCTTCTCCGCGTAGGACTCAATACCCGCTCTCCAGTTCGCGCCAAAGCTATGCTCGATGTTGCAGACCTTTAAAAGCGCTTGGTTTCGGAACTGCGCCTCTCCTATGAGAAGTTTATGCAGGACAGAAAACTTATTCGAGCCGACTTTTGCGGAATCTGCATTCGGAGATGCCCCTGCCCCTGCTCGAACATTTGAAGCTGCAAACCAACAGAGCGTACGCCGCATCATTGCCGAGCTCTCTATGATAGCACTTTCACCTTTAAAATTGTGTTGCTCACGGTCGGTAATGTTATAGTTTTTTTCTTACTAAAAAACAGGCAAATCCAATAATAATTGGAAATAAAAACGACAAGAAGAAACCGTCGGAATCCTTTTATGTATGAAAGGAAAGGGGAAAGACTTATCGAATGTGAAATCCTTTATGCTTTCTCCAAAGAAAAAGCGGTAGCTTGAAAAAAAAAAAAAGGTGAGGCGTAAAGAAAGAAAAAGGATTCTAGGTAAACTTTAAAAATGGCATTCGCCTACATTGCATGTAGGCTTCGCGGGGAAAAAAAAGAGGAGGGAAGAAAGACACTCACACAAGTCAATATGTGAACGAGAAGAATTTGGAATTCTCTCTCATATTCCCTGTCCATCCCCTTGGTTGGTTGGTTATGTGCTTACGCCTTAGCAAGCAATATTATTCTGAAACACACGCGAAGAAAGGTGAGGCAAAACAAAGTTTTTCTTAAAACAAAGAGGACATTCATAATGAACAGAGTTGTGAATCTAGCGAGTCTGTTACTAAGTGGGGTTTAAAAAGAGGGAAAAAACAAAATCCATATGGGAACTCTTCTCTTCTACACCCACTCCCACCTATCACCCTTTCACAGAACCTTTAAAAGGAACACAGTATATATATACATACATATACATATATATATACCTCTGTGTAAAAGAAAGGGGAACTATCCTTACGCGGTTGCTAATGTAAAGCGCTCTGAAACCTACTCACCCTCACAAAATGTGTACCACTCATCGCACTTCCTTTCCCTATCTGAGAAACCGAGGAAAGGCTCAAAAGTTGCATCCCTATCATAATAAAAAAAAGAAGCGATACGGTACCATAGGATCTGCTTCCTCTTCCTTCCCCCTCGTTTTAGGTCATTCCCAAGAGTCGACATCGACCAAATCCTCGCCCAGGTAGCCTTCGAGCGTCTTGACCGGATCGCAGGCCGCGCCAAAGCGCATCACCTTGCTCGCGAGCTCCTCACCCGCGTCGCGGTTGACGGGGTTGAGCTCAAACTTCTTTGTCCATATCCGCCGGGCGACGCCGAGGCTGTACAGGTAGCCGTAGTACCCCGCCGGGTAGCCGGAGAGGTGCTCGAAGGAGAGGGCGTGCAGGGCGCCCTCCTCGCTGAGCGGCGCGGAGGCGAAGGGGCTGGTAGCCTCGACGAGGAGCCTGGCGAGGTCGAAGGCCTCGTCGGCGTAGTCGGCGAAGTCGCCGAAGGTGCGGCGCTCGATGGCGCCCGGGCGGCCGGCGGGGAAGCAGACGGCGAGGGGTTTCGGCCCGTGCAGGACCTGGTCGACGGCCGCGAGCCGCACCGCGTCGAGGGCGGCGAGGCCGGCGAAGAGCCCGGCGGCCGCGTTGTGCCGGCGGACGAGGTCGGCCGGGATGGGCTCGCGGGTGTGACGGCGGTGGGCCCAGCGGCGCAGGAAGTCGTGCGAGGTCAGGAACTGCTCGAAGAGCTGCGAGAAGGTCTCGACGAAGTCGATGCTGGAGCGGGTGCCCGCGAGGTTGTGCACGCGGGTCTGGCCGAAGATGGTGTGCAGCGCGTGGCCGAACTCGTGGAAGAGCGTCGTGACCTCGCCCGGGGGCACCAGCGTCTGTTCGTCGTCGTAGCCGCCGTCGGCGCGGCGCTCGGCCGGCCGAGAGGCCCCGACGTTGCAGGTCAGCACGACGACGGGGTACTGCCGCGTGGGGAAGCGCAGCCCGACGCGCGCGAGCGCCGCCGCGTGCGGCGTGCACCCGAGCTGCAGCGTCAGGTGCCCGGCCTGGCAGTACTTCGTCGGGCTCGCGTAGAGGTCGAGCACGATGACGCCCAGAAAGGCGTTCGCGGCGTCAAAGACGTGGTACTTGCGCGCCGACGCGCCGAGGACCTCCTCCGGCAGGAAGGGCTCCTCGACTAGACGGACGCCGAAGACCTCCGAGCACAGGCACTCGATCCCGCGGATGCAGTTCGCGACCGAAAAGTACTCCTGCAGCCCCGCCGGCTCCGCGTTATGGCGGAGCACCGCCGTGGCCTGCGCGACCCACTCCGCCGGGACCTCCCTCGCGCGCAGCTCCGAGAAGGTGCGCCGGAGAAGCGCCATTTCGTCCTCCGCCCCGGGCCGGCGCCGCTCCGCGAGGCCGCAGAGAAAGCGCCAGACGTTCTCCGGCGTCTGCAGGATCGTGCCGCGGAGCTGCTGCTCGGCGTAGCTCGAAAAGCCCAACAGCCGCGCGAGCTCATGCCGGCAGTCCAGCAGCCGGGCGAGAAACGACGACGCGGCGTCGTCCTCGGTCAAGCACTGCATCGAGAGCTCCTCCTTGCGCACGTTCATCTCCACCACCCGCGCGCGCACGTCGTCGGGGAGGTGGATGCCATTGCTCTCCATATCCCGCCGGAGCTGAATCACATTCTTGATCGACTCCTCGTCGAGCCCCCGACGGCCCTCGGGGCTGTCGAGCTCCCGGATCACCTCGTAAAGGTCCTGACGAGAGTTCACCTTCGACATGTATTCGTACCCCTTCTGAAAAGCTAGGCTCGCGCCCTGCTTGTAGCGCTCATCGGGGTGGATCTGCCGGACAAACTCGCACGGGTCCAGCAGAAGGCATAAGACGTTGCTGGTGGAATCGATCAAATCGTGCTTCTCCTGCGGCGTACTCGCCTTGGGGATCTCGTTTAGAAGGGCCTCACAGGTCTCAATCGTCGAATCCACCTTATCAAGGAGGTGCTCGGGATAAGAAAGAAAGCTCAGATCTGGAATCACCGGACTCTCCTCACTACTTTTCCCAGCACAATTCGTTGGATGAAGAAAAGAAGGGGGCGCTAGGACTGCCGCGAATCGCCTCGCGATGGCGCTTCGCTGGGTAAAACCAGCACCTCGCGGAGTAACAGAGGGCAAGATGGCTAGACAACGCCGCATTAGTAAATGCTACACAAACAAGTGGGAAAATAAGGACCCAAAGGCTATACCTTGAAGTACCTTATTTTTTTTTGTTTAAGATGAAAAAGGCATTTAATGAAATCACAGTAAAAAAAGCATTAGTGGGAAAAGGGGAGAGAGAAAAGGAGGAAGGGGAAAAATGATTAAAAAAACTAGGAAGAGTATAACACCATTTAGGTAGGCTAGAATTGGATCTGAAAGTTGATTCAAATGAAACGCGTTTTTTTTAACACCAAAATAAAAAAAAGGAAAATGCGCGTTGAAAAGAGCTTTTCCGTAAAGACGAAAGGATACGCAAAGGCACGTGAAGAAACTCTAAGGAGTTGCCAGCTGCTGGTACATTAGGTGGCCATTCTTGCTTTTCTTTTATTCCTCCTGATCGCTTATGTTGAAGTACTTCAGCTGGTAGGTGTCCTTTCCGGTGGAAAGGATACGAAGCCAGTCGCGGAGCTCCTTCTTTTTCAAGAACTTCTTCGTGAGGTACTTGAAGTACTTCTTGCGGTACGCCATCGTGGTGACGACGTTGAGCGTGTTATCCCGTACGGCAATCCGGACCTTCTCGCCGAGCTTGCCTTTCCGGCCGTTCAGCTTGGTGTTGTCGTTGAAGAACTGCTCAAAGCTGCGGAGAATGTCCTCGCTGAAAATGCCATCCGAGATTGGCACGCTGCAGTCAATCTTGAAGACCTTCTTTCCCTTCGGCAGTTGCTTCTGGCGAATGAAGCTGCGAGAGCCAACTTTAGCGCGTACGGCAACCATTTTTTTGCGTCCGCGAATCCTTCCCTCTGTTTTTTTTTTTTAGAAATATCAACAATTCAGGTGTGAAGAAAAGAACAAAAAGTGAAATAAAATGGTGTTGAGCAAAGAAGCACCACAAACATGGTGAAATAGTAAAAGAGACACCCTTCGACATTCCGAAAACTAAACGTACAAAATTTCTGTGCGTGAGATATTGCAAGAAAACAAGCATTCTGACAATGGAAAGAGAACAATAAACCCATCAAAACTGCAAAAAGATGAGCTTGAGAAAAGAAAAAGACACCTTTTGCTGTAAACGCATGAAAATACGCAGCATCTCTTCCTTTCTCTATGTTCTTCCTTTATTTTACCATGTCATCCCCCTTTTTCTTCTTCACACCCTTTTTAAGGGGAAGCACCCCCGTTGTTTCCTGGCGAATCCGTCGACTCCCCCTCCTCAGCGATCACGCGGCCGTAGCGTCGCTGCTGCTCCTCCCGCAGCGCACGACTCGCCTCTTTCTTCGCCGCCGCGGCTTCCTTCCGTTTACGGCTCATCGCAATTTGACTAGCGCGAAACTCCGCAAAGCGCCGCCGTTTTTCCACCTCCTCGGCCGAACGCTGCTCCAGCAGCCGCGCGCGAAGTTTTTCCTCCGCCAGACGAGTCTTCCTCGCTTCCTCCTCCCGGCGACGCTGCTCCTCGGGTGAAATAAACTCATCCCCATCGTTGTCCTCGTTATCGAGGATAGAAGAAGATGAAGAGGATGCCTTCTCGAGCTCACGCCGCCGGCGCTTTTCCATTTCGTGTTTTTTGAGATCAAATCGTAGGAGTGTCGAAGGGTAAAACACACCGCTGCGGGTGCTCAAAAAACGCCGCTGTGGCCCTCCCCCCATCCATCCCGAGACGGTGGCGGATTGCAGCCAATTTCGGATGCCAAACCTTTGTAGAACCTGCATCATAAACAGGAAAAAAAAAAGAACACCCTTAATTTGTGAAGCTCCCCCACACACGCACACCCCCCTCAAAAATACGAACGCAAGGAAATGACTATCAATTAGGCGCCCCTCCAAAAAAAAAAAAAAACGTGGTGAGGAACTAAGGTAAGCAATTCTGGGTGAAACAGATTCTCCGTCCCCAACCTTAAACCGAACTGGGACCAGACGTGAAAAGGGGGGAAAAAAAAGGACAAAAATAATTTAAATATTGTATAGGCGTCACATGACAAACCTGCAGATGCTGGTATAAGAATTCTGTAAATCACACCAATATCCCTTTTTAAGTTTGATAAGGCAAGATGGGGCAATTTGTTATTAATGTTATTATTATATAGATGGGGGACAAAAATCCCTTTTTCCCCCCTCTGTCTCTCTCTCTCTCTCTCTCTCTCTTTCTTTCTTTCTTTCTTTCCCTCTCCCCGCTTAAGATTACTCGCATGTTTTCTATTTTTTCTTCAACCGCAGCGCCTGCCGTTCCGCGCGGGCGCGTAGCTTTTCCTCCGCAAACTTCGCGCCGAGCGCGGAGGCCCCTGTGCGAAAGGCGCCCTTCCCGCCGTACGATCCCATAAACTTCCTCGTCATGCGATCGAGCTCCTTCTTGAGGAGCTTGATCGCCTTGAGCTTCGAGCGGTTCTCGGCGTCGGCCTCGTCGTCGTACAGGTCGTCCATCTCGAGGTCGGCGTCGCGGCTCATGCGCCGCACCCACTCATTCCCCGCGCGGCTCTTGCCGACCTCCTTCTGCAGTTTGTCGATCTGCAGGGCGAGGCGGAGGTGGGGGTGGAGGTGGTAGAGCACCGTGGGCTGGACCGCGAAGGTCTCCATCGCGCCCTCGCGCCGCCCGAGGGACTCGAGGAGCCTCCGGAAGGCCGCGTGCTCGGCGGCGCCGACGAGGAGGAGGGAGAGCCCGGCCCCCCCGCAGCGCGCGGTGCGCCCGCAGCGGTGGATGTACGTCTCCGTCGTCCGCGGCAGCTGGTAGTGCACGACGTAGCGCAGGTCCGCGATGTCGAGCCCGCGCGCGGCCACGTCGGTGGCGACCAAAACCCGCACGCTGCCCTCGCGGAACTTCCCGATCCCCTTCAGCCGCTGGCGCTGCTGCAGGCTCGCGTGGAGGCCGACGACCGGGATGCCAAGGACCTCGATCAGCTTTACCAGCCGCCGGAGCATCGAGATCGCGTTCACGAAGACCACCGTCCGCTCCGCGCCGAACATCTTGAGGAAGTAGTAGAGGTAGAGCTCCTTGCTCGCCTCGGGGCAGCGGAGGTAGGTCTCGTCGAGCGTCCCGGCGACCGCGGCGTCGGGCGCGAAGACGCGCACGTCCGCCGCCGGGATCCCGAGCTCCCGCAGGACGCCCCCGAGGACGTCCGAGGACGACGTCCGCAGGAGCGTGCGGCCCGCGCGGAGGTCGCGCCGCTCGTAGTTCGTCCGAAGCGCGAGGGTCGCGGAGGTCAGGATCGTGCGCACGCGGTGCCCGGGCGGCGGCGGCGGCGGCGCGGCCATCGCGCGCGGCTCATCCTTGCGCCCCCGCGCCCCTCCTTCATTGTCGCCTTCGTTTTCGCTTTCTTCTTCGCCCTGGTCAGGGCGGGGCCGCTTGGCGGGCCTGTCGTCGAGGGGGATGAAGGTCCCGGTGGCGGGGTCCCAGCGGCCGGCCTCGACGGGCCCGGCGGCCGGGGCGCCCGCCGGGAGGGCCTCGCCGTGGATCCGCTCGAGCAGCGCGCGGAGCGCGAGGAAGCGGCCGGCCTGCAGGAGGCGGTCGGCCTCGTCGAGGACGACCACGCCGAGCCGCCGGCTGAGGCTGTGGCCGAGAAAGCAGCCCTCATTGCGCGCGAGCAGGTCGAGCAGGCGGCCCGGCGTCGCGATCAGGACGTCCGGGCGGCGGTTCACCACGCGCTGCTGCTTCGCCGCGGCCATGCCGCCCACGACGGCGCCGACGCCGACGCCGACGCCGGGCGCGAACCGCGCGAGCCCGCGGAAGACCTCCCGCGTCTGCAGGGCCAACTCGCGCGTCGGGCAGAGCACGAGGGCGTGCATCGCCGGCGGCCGCCCCGCCGCGCGCGCGCGCAGGATCTCGTCCAGGATCGGCAGCGCGAAGAGCAGCGTCTTGCCGCTGCCGGTCTCCGCGGCGACGACGACGTCCGGCGCCGACGCGCGCGCGCGGCCCCGGCGCCGCGACGCCCGGCGAGCGCCCCTCTTCGCCCCCTTTTCCTCCGCCGCCGCGGCCTCGCCGAGGGCCCCGCCGTCGTCCGCCTCGGGGTGGAGGATCGCCGGGAGCACCCGCTCCTGGAGCGGCGTCGGGTGCGTGAACTTCAGCGCGCGCAGGGCCTCGAGGAGGGCGGGGTACAGCCCCACCCGCTCCCAGAAGACGTGCGGCTGCCCGTGGTGGCGGAATAAATTGCGATTCGCCGCCGCCGCCGCCGACGACGACGACGACGAGGCCTGCGCGGTCGCCGCGAGCGCGGACAAATCAGGCAGCGCCGCGGGATCGCCCGGCGGGAGCGGCCCCGCCGGCAGCCTCG
>MJCC01000008.1:606098-626112 GCA_001766655.1 Phytomonas francai
GGGGGGGGGAATATATGTGGACAATCCAAGTATACCTTTTCCTTCACCAAGCCACCCGATCAATCTGAAACGGAAAAAAACGACGCTGCAACCGATGAGACAAAAAACGCTCTCGGTGGGGATGCTGTATGGATAAATAAGCCTACTATTAGGTATTCCCCCCTCTAACAAGAAAAAAGTAGAAAAAATGCGTCTACTATGTTACCTTTTCCACTACAAATATATATATATATATATATGATTGGTAAAGAGACAAGATCAGCGTAAGGATGGGAAAGGGTAAGTGAGATTGGCACACACAAAAAAAACTAACGTTCGAATTCACGCATTAATTGTTATTTATATTGTAATATTGATAAATAATATCAATTAGCGGCCCTTTTCACACAATTGAATAGCCTCTGCATTTGTATGGAAGGGTGCGTGCATAGTTATGTAAATGTGTGGATCTAATATATGCAGATATATATAATGCATTAGAAGCATTTTCTTCAAAACAATGAAGGATGGCATTAAGGTTAAAAAAATCTAAATCTATGTCTGCATCGATGAAAAGACCAGAAAGCAGAAAGTTCGCACTGACCCTTAATAGAGCCATGTGAGAAGCCGCATGAGGAAATAAATAAGAGGTACTACAAAATAAAGAGGGAACAAATAGTATATATATATACTAAAAATAATGTAGTATAATAGGAATTAAAGGAAATCGACAGAAAAAAAAACAGAAGAATCTCTAAAAGGTGCGAATTTCCTTCTTCTTCTCTGCAATATCTATTTCTGCCATACACCTATCTTTTTACTAGTGTACCACTGCAAAATCTATAGATATGCAGGAAAATTTGCATTATCCGATCCATAAACCCATCCTTAGATGCAAGTAAAATTTCAACATCCTACAATGTAAAATCGCTTGTGTTGTTTCAACGTTTGCGAAGAACTAGTCCACACTTTAACAGGAACCATCCACTCGATATTCATTTCTACTTTTTCCTTCCTTTCCTTCTTTTTTTCGAAGGTAATGATATTCCCCCCCCCCCCCCTAAGTACCCTTCATCTCCCAAACCACGGATCCATAGAGTGCACCTGCGCCCACGCCTTCTTTTTCCCACCAATTGAATAAGAAAATGTCCCCATTGAGACTTCGTCATCCTCGTTTACTCTCCCCCACCCCTCCCCTCCTGCGACATCACCCCCAGCCTCAACAAAGTCGAAAGAGTTGAAATGATCCCCGGGATGATTATGGTTGGCTACGTGAAGGGGAAGATTGTTCGGACGATTGGCATCATCTCGGGAGATTCCCGCGATGGCCTCCTCCTGCCGGTGGCGCTTCGGCCACTCCACGGGCCCCTCCCCCGGCCGTCCGCCGCGCGACGTCGTCGAATTCGGCCCGCAGGGCGCCTCCCCGCGGCTTTCCGCGCGCTCCCCGGGGAGGGTCGGATTCCGCGTCGTCGGGAAGCGATTCTTTTCGGGCGGCGGCCGCGCGCGCTCGTCGAGGCCGCGCTTTCGCGATCGCAGGAGCTGCAGGCCGGTGGGCCGCCGCGAGGGGGGCCCGGTCGAAGGCGCGGGCGGGGGCTTCTCCTCCTCGGCCTCGTCGGGCGGGAAAAGGCGCTTCTGCGCGGGGGAGCCGCGCACGGCGAGCTGCGCGAGCGCCTCGGCGAGGTCGACGGTCGCGGTCGCCTGCGAGGTCGTCGCCGGGCTCACCGGCGAGAGCCCCCCGCTGCCGTCCGGCGTGGGGGGGAAGGGCCGCAGGAAGGCGTTCGGCAGCCCCGCCGGCCGCCGGAGGGCCGCGGCGCCCGCCTCCGAGGCCGCCGTCGCCGTCGACGCGCGCGCGGAGGGGCCCTCGCAGGAAAGCGAGCGCGTCCGCGAGCTCCCGCGGCGGTGGCTTTTGCGCGGGGCCGCCGCGAGGTCCGTGCAGGACGACCCCACCGAGCGCGACCGGCGCCCGCCGCTCGCATCCTCCCCCACGCGAGGCTGTCGGGTGGGCGACGGGCTGAAAAGCGCCTCCTCCTCGACTTCGCAGGTCGGGAGGGGGTGAAGATGGCCAAAAATATCCATGCTGCTCTCGTCCGTGTTCGGATCCTCGTTATTGGGCCTCGTATGCGTGTTCGGGGCATAGCCCAAATCGCGAGGGGTGAGGGGGCAGGTGGAGTTCGTCTTCCGCCCGCCGCCCTGCGGGGTCTGTGAAAGAGAGGGGATGACGTTCGTCGAATCCCGCAAAACCCCCGCTGGGCGCCCCTCAACCCTGTCGTGTTTGCCCTCCCCCTCCTCAAACCGGAAAAACCCGCTGTCGTCGTCGTGGAAAACGAGAATCGTCCGACGGGGAGGGAAAAAAGCATCGTGAGGATCCCCGTCATGGTCGCGGTCGGGCGCGAGAGAACGTTTAGGGGAAATCGACGCCGGCGGGACCGCGTAGGACTCCTGAGAACCTCGCCGAGGCCAAGGTCCGCTCGACGTTCGCGCAAGGCCTACGGTGGTGTTCATCCTAACTAAGGAGGAAGTATTAATCGTATTAATATTACTAGTCATCGAAGAAGAAAAAGACAAACGGCAATAGCGCCCAAATTCCGGCGTCTGCGCGTGCGCGAGAAGGGGATCTACAAGGAACTCATTCGCCATCCCGCCGCAATAGTGCCGATATGGAATGACTACAGCAAAAGTGTCTAGTGAGCAAACTAAAGAAGAAAAAATCTAATAAAAGGGAAAGAATAAGAAGAATGTAAAGCATATCCTAAAAGGGAACAAAATGAAATGAAATTTAGAAAAACAAAAGTAGCCCACTTTCATCTACGCTTCAATCACTGTTACTCCATAAAAAACGTAAAATGGCACCCTTTCTCCCCCCGCATCGTGAATGAAACTATAGGTTTTTTTTTAAAAGAAGAAATTTCATCGACTGAAGAAAGTCACGAAAGAAGACTATAAATGAGAGAAGAAAAAAAGATCCGCGTCAATATAATGGGCAAAACGACAAAAATGACGACGCAAATAAAAAGAAATCAACAAGCAACATTCACAATAAAATATTCTGGTGTAAAAATGAAACATCTAACCTTCTCTATACTAAACAAACCTCGAGATAGGTGTTTGGGTTTCAAAAATTAGTTTTCCCCGAATACCCTGATCTTCCCATGAGATTATCTCGTGGCCTCTGACGAGCGGCCGAAACTCTATTCCCGTCATCCCCCTCCTTTCCGATAAACTTGACAATCGGGACCACCGATTTCATGACCCCATTCCTTTCCAATTCCCCAGACTCCTCCTGACGAGATGGACGAAGGGGCTTCTCCCTGTAAGGATTTATTTCTAATGTCTTGCGTTTAGGCGGCTCTTTCGCCGGGGCCTCGCGTAGGGAGTTCGCCAAATGCTTCCGCGCGGGTGTGGTCTCCTCCCGCCGTTTGCCTAGTTCATTCGTCGTGCGAGAAACCTTTGAGATCGAGTGCCGAGGCTTCTCGAGGATTTCCTCCCTATCTCCTTCTTTACACCTCAAAGAGGAATGCCTGGATGAATGTCTGGATGGTTTGCTTAAACGAGCTGAATCGAACGAGCGATAGACGCTGCGGTCTGGTGGGGTCGGCTGGTATTTGGCAGGGCAGCCTAGGAAGACGGGGGGCGGCACCCCCCGTGCGGTCCGGGCTGTTTCACGGGAAACACTGCGAAAAGCTCCGCGCCATGGCTCCTTTACATGCCGTTCACTTCTCCTTTCGTACTCCTCGATGCGAGAAGTGCGGGCAGCGGAAGGGCTCCGCGCGGAGAGAGGTCTGACGGATCCACTCCGGAGTGCCAAGTATTTCGCCTCCAGCGCACTCATGCCATTGTAAATATACTCATGAAGGACTGAACCAACGTTGCGATACATCTTTGCCGATGCGGAACGCCCTCTACTCGGAGTTTTCGCATTACCCGTATTATTCTGGGGTCGAGGATGCGCTGAATGCTTCCCCACTCGCGCTTTTCCGCGGCTTTGGGGGCGGACCTGGGGGGTGGACTCTCGCGGCGTACGCGCGGCCGGGCTTCGCGACGCCGGCCGCCCCGCGCGCCCGGAGAGGGGGTCATCGCGTTCGCCAGGGGCGGACCCTCCCCCCCACGCCGGCCGCTCGGCGAGGCAGCGCACGAGGGCGTCCTGGGTGGGCAGGCCCTCGAAGCCCGGGACGCGGGAGAGGGGGCCGAAGTGGGCCCGCCGTGGGGTCCCCCCTTCCCTCTCAGTGGACGCCATCCGGCGCACGAAACGAAACGGGGCACCGACACACACACACACACACACACACACACACACACGCAGTCACAGTCACACGCACGCCAAACTCGCACGGGAAGCCAATCCTTTAAACGGAGGGGGGGAGGGGGGGTGGGGGGTGGAATCGATGTCGACTTAGGAAAAGGGAGAAGAAGAGGAGAACGCCGGAGAGGGTAACAAGGAAGCAGACACGTGTAACAAAGAGGTCCCGGAATGGGCACCCTCGAATACAAGACGCCACGGGAGGCGACGCGTGGACGCGCCGTGCACATCCACACGCACGTCTTACCGTGCGTCAATTAGTTAAACGTGGATCCCTATAATACAACGAGGGAAAGCGGTTATGTCGAAAAGCATATGAAAAGGGGGGAAAATAGGAACATAGGCCTTTAGGGCCTTTCCGCATAAAACTGGACCCCCCTGTGATAAATACATAGACGAAAGTCTGAAATTTAGATATGGGTGCGGTATATGAAAATAGCTCCCATATAACAAGAAACACTTTACATTTGAGAAACCAAATAAAAGACGCAATAGTATGAGAGGGTAATGGAAGATATAAAAACCTAGACCCATACATAACTAAATTTATTCTTAAAAACGGGACCATTACAAACCGTTAGAGGAAAATAAAAAATCACAGACCTAAAATTGTATCACAGGCGAACTTTACATGGGATATAATAATAATAATAATAAATCTAGACTAAAATACTAAAAGGAGACATTACATCATGGGAACGTGCACCTTTGCATGTTTGAATGGCAAATGTATTCGCTTTTTCTCTCCATATATATATATATATATATACATATATATATGTGTGTGTATATTGTACAAACCTCATACAATTCCTTCCATTTTTGTATTTGGTTGCTGTCTTAGTAAGGCTTTCTCGAAATAGGCTTATCATGAAGTGACTTAGAAGCAGTCAAAAAAAAAAAAATTACTTAAACTTGAAAAAAATGATTCACACATGTTTAACAGATGAATTTTTCCTTCCAATAATAATAACTACAACAAGAATTCTACGAGATCTGCTATTCCTTTTCCAGCCCTAGAAACTATTAATTACAAGAAAAAGCAATGCGCAGCTTTATTAAGATGCCATAGATTGTTGATTCACGTTTCTCCCATCTGAAATTAAACCACTCGAGAATAAATTAAGGAAATGCAATACTTACCTATTCGGGAAGCTATGCAAACCCTATCCGACATTGGCATTAGGCATATTCATTTGATTTTATTTTTACCGCATCCTCTTTTTCTCTTGGTATGTGTAAAGTTCAGAAAGTTAAAACAGAAATAACGCTCTTCGATGAAGTTCTTTCGACCCTCACGACCCCTCACCTATTCAATTTTTAAAGTATCAGGGGAAGCACTTGACCCAAAAGTAGTTGCTCTCAAGTGTAAACTTTAAAACTTTACGAAAAAGGACGCCACCAGGTGATTTTCGTTTAAGGTTTAAAAAAGAGCAACTTTTCAGACGTCGTTTTCCTCCCTTCAACCTAAAAGAAAGGAAACAGGGGGAAAAAATTTTAAGTCGCCTACGGGCTCTCGTCCAACGCGTTTTACGAGCTCCCACGAGGAACGGGATCCTCCTCGCGCTCGTAAAAATTGTAGTGAAAATTCATCAACTCTGTTGGAGAATGACCTCGTAGGTAAGCGCTAATACAGCGTTCATCATCAAACGCTCGTGCGAGGTTCTTCTCTTCCATGGTATGATGATGACGATGATTACTATCATAATTCCACTCGCCGAGCTTCATCCACGCCGGAACGACCTCAAACGCCGGGAGCGCTAAACGAAAGGTAATAAATCCCACCACGCAGCTCTCACGATGGGAGGAAGACCAAGTTGTCGAGCGAAAAGAATTTGCCGCGGAAGAGGAAAAAGAGGAGGAAACCACGGGAACTCGCACAGGGTCACTGAGACAATCGGGAGGACGGGAAAGAAGCGCGCGCAATGATAACTTTACCAAGCCAATCTCATCCGCCTCGACAGACGAAGATAATAATGCTGAGGATGATAGCGGCCTCGCAGAAGCGTGATGGGAATTTGCCAAGGAGCTCGAATCGTTTCTGGGTTTGCGGAACAAAGGGGAAGGCTTCGTCGCTCTCGGCTTCCAACCTCGAATTTCGCGGGTGTCCATGCAAGAAATCGGATCATTTAAGTAATTCGAGATATGGTTTTTATTACCTAACAGCGTATGTGAGGCAGAGGCGGGCTTGTGAGCTATTGGAAAGACTTCCTCCGCCCCATCCGTGGCATCAAACGGAGCCTCGGAAGAGGGCTCCCGAGCAGAAGCAGTCCTAGAATAATGGAAACGATGAATCCCCACGGAAGAAGCCGCTCCGCCGCCCAAACTCAAGAGCCTTAGCTCAAATGGCGCGTGGAAGGGCCGCGAAAGGTCCCCAGGAGTTCTTTTTTCGCCCCCCGCAGGGGCCGTGGGGTCGACAATATCCAACCGGATCTGCGGATAAACGCACCGCGAAGGCACAAAGTCGGAGTCGAGGTCGGTCCCGCAGCCCTTCCACGTCCACTGGCGATCCCCTGCGAGGCGGACGTCGACGAGGAGGTCCTCCGCCGCCTCCACCGTCAAAAATATCGTCAGCCCGACCGGGAGTGGGCAAAGCCGAGCCCGGAGCTCCCAATGAGCCTCCTTTACGGAAAGACAGCGCGAAATAAAGACCTGCGCACGCGATCGATGCCCCGGGAGGAATTTCTGCAAAAGCGTCTCCACGTCGCGCGTGATCACGGTGGCGGTTGAGGGAGAAAAGGAATTTGAGTCAGTCCCCGCGTGGATGGGAAAGGCCGCCGATTGCAACATCACCCCGAGATAACCGGCGAACCCGCTGAAGCGAGCCCCCGCCGCGGCTGTTTTGAGATGATCACCCTTCAATAAATACTCTCTCATCACGCAATCCATGCCAGGCTGTTTAAAGATAAAGCAATTTGTAGCCTGTTCATCATGGAGAGGCTTAAAAAGTGGCAACCAAACCTTGTTCGGGGCTCCGCTGACCATCATAGACAGCGCGAGCTCGCCCGACGCGATCGTAGGATCAGGCCCTAAAAGACGGTGCCGTTTGACCTCAAATCTCAACATGGCGTCGTCGCTAAGGCAAAACCTCGTCACGGTCTCGTTCTGATCATCGATATGAAAGCTGAAGTCCGTGGCCCCTCGGTGCGTGTGCGTCCGCAGAATAAGCCGGTCACCAAGGTAGACCTTAACGTAGCAATCGAGGTGGAGTTGATAGTCCTTCACACCGATAATACGCACTATCATGGATGCCGCGGTGACATTAACACTCGGCCGCGCCAAAATCTTCGCTAAAACCCTCTCACGCTCGTGAGAAGGGGTGCGTTCCACGATCAAGGGCACCCGATGAAGGTCCCCCGGGGCACACCGCTGGATCGCAACCTCCATTCGATCGAGAAAAGACGTGTCCTCGTCTCCTTCGGTGGCCCTACCGGCTGGAATCCCAAAATCCCGCGCGGTTAATTCAAGCTCAATCTCTCCCTTCACGCGAGCGGCGATCGTCTTTGCATGCGCAATAAGATGTAAACACCGCACCATGGGAACTCCCTTATGGAGTGCAGACAACCCAAACTGCACGCGACTTACCTCCCGATCATACGCCCCAATCTCCTCGACCAAGAAAAGCTCCACCACCTCGAACTCGGGCGAAGGTAACGTGAGCTCCAAGGGCCTCGTGAAACTTACTCCCTCATCTGAACTTGATGCGAGCTCGGTTCGTGTCGCGATTGGGCCTGCGGAAACCCACACGTAAAGCCTCCTCGGACCCCCTAAAAAGCCGGATGAATCCGCCAAACCCGACACTCCAGCGGAGAAAATGTTTCGGCAGCGGCGTAAATTCAACGAAAGACACTTCGGCAGTGGCTCCGGACCGTAGACACGGGCCCACTCCCGCATTTCATGTTCTATATTGTTTATTCCCGCCAGAATCGCCTCGAGGCGATGTAAATCCGCGCGTTTGTAGCACCAAAGAAAGCCCAAAACTCGCTCCCGAAGACGCCTTTCCTGCGCATAGCTTAATAAAAGAGGCGAGGTATAATTTTCCGTGCTCAGCGTGAAGCTAATCTCGCCGCCATGGGCCGCATCTTTCCCCCCCGCTCCGCGCACTAAAACTGCACTAACCTCGCGCACGACCCCCGCCCGGAGGTTGAAAAGCCCCACCTCCGCCACGCAGAGCTTTTGCGCGCCCGAAAAAACCTCGATCGTGATCCCCTCCGTCGTGGATTCTGCCAGGGCGAGTTGAAAGGCCCGGTTGAAGACGGCGCGGCGATGATAGGGCACCTCGCCGGTGCCCTCCACCGCCGTACGGCGGCCGGGCGTGCGGACGAGGAGGCGGCAGCTCCCCGTCGGGGCCGGCCCCCCCCCCCGCCCGCTCAGCCCCCAGACCGCCCGCACCTCGAGCGTGAGGAAGACCGTGGCCCCCTTTTCGGCGCCCGGACTCCGCCGAGGCCCGGGCCGCGCGAACGCGAAGGCCGCGCGAACCCCCGGCCCTTTTTCCTTTCCCCTTTCCCTTCCCTTTCCTCCCCCCAGCCCACCATTCCACAAAATACGTCCAACGTAGTAGTCCAGGCGGTGGAGCCGCTCGGGGGCCTCGCGCCGCAGGAGGTCGCGCAGCTCCGAACGGCAGGCGGCCTCGGCCTCCCGCGAGAAAGGACGCGCAGGCGAAAAGGAAGCGAAAGAAACGGGCGAAAAGGAGGCCGAGGGGTTGAGATCGTCGGAAAGAATTCGGAGCTGCACCACCCCGCACTCGTAGGCCGCACGGGTGCCGGCGTGGCGAACTAAACGCGCGCTGACGTAGCGCGCGATTTTTTGCGTGAGATTCTGCAGGGAGATGGTGCACTTGGAGATGAGCTTGGGGCGAGCATTGGGGTTCACAGGAGCTGCTATGAGCTTTATCAAAAGAAACTCGCGCTCAGGGTGGGTCGATGTGAAGAGAAAGCTGCTATTAAAGGGGACATCGTCGCCGTGATTGTTACCACTACGGTTGTTCGCGTCGACCATGTCGGTGCGAACGCGTTCTTCTCTTGTGAGGAGAACTAAATAAAGACGAGGCGCCCTTGATCGATATGCAGAGATATCTGGAAGGGCCTCACGGACGCGATAGACATGAACGTTGAAATTCACCGCTAAGGGCTTTGTTAGGCGAGGGGAAGGAATATCCGAAATGGTTACTCGCTTTGGAGAAGGACTATGCAAATGGTTTCCGTCACCCCTCCGGACGGCGGGCCCTTGCCCGTTGAAAGAGTGGTTCACCGAGCGTGCTGAAGAGTTGGAATGCCCTTGGGATCGTACCCTCCTGAAGCTTCGCGAGTGATCGTGGTTCAATAACTTTTCCCCAGAGCTTTTTTGATGAAATTCCAGCGAATGGGGTGTGTGTGCACGGCTTCTACTGCGTTCGTGAGATCGAACCCTACGATGAGAGGCTTTGCGAGAGGAATTCATATCGACATGGTGTTCATGGCCCCCAGAGATCGAGCGCGAATCGAGGATTCGGTAGCTGCTATCATAATCACGCCAAGCATCTCGGTCCTTGAAAATTATCCTGTGGCAAATGGAAGGCTCCAGAGAGCGCGAAGAAATCGAGCTAGCGTCACTCAAGCAATAATTAAAACATGGACTTCTATCGGCTGTAACCTCATCGACAATCGCCGTTCCTTGATGATTTCTTTTTTTCAGAATACTCCAGCGAGGAGAGGTGTAAACATCTGTACTTGCGGTTCGAGATGGGATTTGGGAATCCCATTTAACGGAGCGTCTCTGGCGATACGGTAAACTACGAGAACGACCCGATTGAGCGCGCCTGTCATACGCCAAAAAGTCTGTTCCATTGATGCGTTTCTTCATTGATATTTTCTAAGTTTTTGATGAACAGCCCCCTCTCTCATACACCTCACTAGTCTGGACAAAAGCGGACGGCGCTGATGCTACAGAGTCTTTTAGGCTATCACAAATATTATTAGCTATATCAATATACATATATATACGATAGCTGATAATATAGCAATACCTTTAAGGAGTGTAGCCCACCTATTTTTTTTTAAGAACTAAATTAATGCAGCAGTTGGGGAGGGGAGGCGGGAAACGGATGATTTAAAATAAAAATATATTAAACAAGCCACACACACAGAAAAAGTACCGTTGTGATACAAACGGATACAAAAATTCGAAAAGATCACGTGTTTGTTAAGGGAAATAGCAAAGCACTTGGGAATAAATGTATTTTTTTTTGAGCAATAAAAATATCTAAACAAGACATATAGAAGAAATACCACCATCTATGTTCATTGATGATAATGACCCACCTAGGCAATGCGTTGAATTAGATCAAATGAATCGAAACCTACGCTTATTGATTGAAAAAAACAGCCTAGAGGATTACCATTTTGAAGAGAAAGAACACAAGATTTACATAGTATCTCAAAGTCATTACTAGAGTTCCTAATTTCGTGGTCCTTTCTCGGACGGAAGATGGGGGAAATGAAATTTCACAAAACGCATCAAAAGGTTCAAATACGGGAATGCAGAGCATCCCCTCCCAGATTTCTTAGACGATGGATTGAACTTAGAAGCATTGCAGAAGGAACGCTTTCCTCCTCAATACCACCTCATTCTATTTCCTGTTAGTTGTGGGTGGAGCATGATTTGCAATGTTTAAACTCTGGTATCTCCTCATTTGAAGAAAAAGAAATGTACAAAAGAATATATCGTAAAATTAATTGCGCTGATCAGACAGAAGTTCAGCTGATGGAAAACTCAACCTTTCATATTCTACAAATTATTTTGAGTATAAAATCTCATAACCTACACCTTATGTCACGTCCATTCAGAGCAATGGGTGTATAGAAACTTGATAACATAATTTGTCTTTGGTTAGTAAGATTTTAAACAGATTGAATAGGAAACATATACATACATAGATATATATATATATATATATATATGTATATATAGTTTGGGAGCAGGGAAGTTAGAAAGTTCTCTCCTTTCCCTCCCCCCCCCCCCCCCCCCCCCCCTCCCTATCACACCCTTTATCACATTCCTCTTGCGCTGCCCAATGACAATCTCGTTGTGTGAAGATAAACCTAAACGTAGGCATACCCACTTTAGATCTACTGCGTGTGGACCGAATCGATGGAAGGCACCGGTTCGGGCGGGAGGAACTCCTCCCCCCACTGCTCCACAAGCTGCGAAAGGTACTCTGGCAGCCCGCTCCGCCAGGTCCCGTTCGCGACGAAGGTATCGTACAGGTCGGCGTGCAGGCTCCCGAGCTTCCCGACGTTGTAGTGCCCCATAAAGCTCGCGATCCGCCTCTCGTAGTAGCGGACGTAGCGGCGGCTAAAACCGCGGACGACCGCGCTAGGGAAGGAGACCGGCGGCGCGTACCGCTCGTAGGCCGCGGGCGCGATCGAGAAGGTCAGGCTTCCGACCGGCGTCGTCTGCATGCTGTTCGCCGCCTGCGTGACCCGCACGAGCGGGACCGTGACGCGCTCGAAGAGGTCGTAGACCCCCGGCGTCAGCAGGGCGCGGAGGGAGACGACGGCCTGCCCGATCTCCCGCCCCTTGACGCCCTCGCCGGGCCCCGCGCCGTCCCCGCACGCCCGCACGCGCAGCGTCATCGCGAGCCGGGCGTCGCTGGCGGGGAGGTCGACGCGGAGGGGGCAGAACAGCAGCGTCTGCGTCTCCGCGCGCGCCATGCCGTAGGGGAAGAAGGCGGCGTGCCGGCCGCCGTGCAGGGCGGGGCGCTGCTGCCGGGCCTCGGCCGCGTAGCCCGCGACGACGGCCGCGACCGCAACCGCGACCCCGGCCTCACCCCCCCCCGCCACCTCCACGCCGTGCACGACGACGTAGGCCGTCGCGAGGACCTCCGGCGCGAGTTTGCGGCGCAGGGTCGCGTGGAGCCGCCGGGGGTCGCGCGCGCGGGCGAGGCGGAGGTCGAGCGCGCCCAGCCCCTGCGGGCTGTACCGCGCGCTGAGCGAGGCGATGTCGTCCGCGATGAGGCCGAGCGCGGCGGCCGCCACGCCCGGCGGCGCGGCCCACGACGGCGGCAGCGGCTGCCCCTCCGGCGCCCGAACGTGCAGCTGCGCGACCCCGACGAAGCCGCCGCGCGCGTCGTAGAGCCGCAGCGCCTTCGCCGTCGCGCCCGCGCGGCAGTCGTTGAAGCAGAACGCGGCGCGGCAGAGCGCGGTGTGGCGGAAAGCGCCGCAGACGCCCACCTTCAGCGTCAGGACGAGGTCCGGCGCCCGCGCGAGCCCGCGCACGGCGAAGCTGCGGCCGAGGCGCACGAGCCCCGCCAGCGGGATCGGCTCCGTGCGGAAGAGCGCGCGCCCGGCGGGGTCCGTCACGCGGACGTAGAGCTCCCGCCGCGCCGCGGGTCCAGGGAGGCTCGCGAAGGTGAACCCCGCGAACGTGACCTCGACCGAGAGGCTCGGAAGGGCCGAGGGGCTCGGGGGGGCGGTCGGGGTCCCCGACCGAGCGAAACTCGGCTCCGTGCTCGCCACGACTTTGCTCGCGGTGGGATCGGTCGTCGGGGTCACGAAGCTCGAGACTTGGTAGATATCCGCCTCCTCGTAGTGGCTGCCCTCACTGCTCGAATCGCTAACATCCGCCTCCTCCTCCCCGGGAAGGAGGGGGCGACGAGCACCCCCCCCACCAGACAGAGGAGAAGAGGTGGTCGGGTTCGCATCGGGGTCGGGTAGGTTTAGGGAAAAAGGCAAGGTGTGCTCGTAGGGGCTGCTGGAATGGCCGTATCCAGGATCTCTAAGACTGTTCCGACCCCTCATCTCCTTCGCCCCAGTGCGCACTTTTTCCAGCGATAAAGACGGTAAACTGAGTGAATTGCGATGATTGCCGAGGCCTCGCGCGGAGGTGGAGACTTTGCCATCGGATAGAGGCCCGTAAGCCTCTGAAGGGAACTCTGCCCTACTACTGCTTTCACACAGAGAGAAAGAAGGGTTGTGCTCGTACGACGTGGAAGAGATCACAGAGTTTGATTGTTGCGGGATCGTGCCGATATCATTCGAAAATAAATCAAGCTCGACGATACCATTCACCATCGCGTATTTCGTACCTGCGTTGGAAACAAGCAGAAGCTTCCGGGTGTTTACAACGCCTCGCTTGAATTTGTCGATAAACACACGCGTGCGGCCGATCTCAATGTTTCTCGATGCGTAAAAATTGAAAACAATCAGCTCAATCACCTCCAGCTCAGGAAGTCCAACCTGGACGGTGAGGTTTTCGTTGAAAATCCACTCCCCCTTGCCCTCAGAAATCTGCGTCCGATACTCGTCAAGCCCGCAGCGCAGCACGCAAAAGGGATTGATGGAAGTTCGAGATCGGCCCTGGGCTGAATCCCTGCCGGTGCTATGGCCGTAATTGCTGAAATACAAATTCACGCAGCGTTTTATCGTCACACGAAGAGTATAATTGCCGGGATCTGGGCCGTAGATGTCAGTCAGTTTTCGCATGTACGCATTGGGGTTGAACACGTTGGCGAAGATGATATCGGCATTGATGAGCTCGGATGGTTTGTAATACGATAAATATGGCTGCAAACGCGTGTAAACCTCCTCTTCTTCCTTGCAGTGGGGTTCAGAGTAGCTGCCAAAGTCGTAGCTTAGCAAAGAGATAGTGATTAGACCGCAGGGAAAGGGCTTTGAGCCTCGTACGTTCTGCACGAGCATATGCGTCCGCTCCTGCACCACCCCACGGTGTAAACCCGCCAGGCTGAGCCAGCACTCCCCACATTTAATCTTCCCATTGATAATCACGACAATTCGCAGGATGGTAGTTTCGATGTTCTCAAGCTTAATGTCTAGGGTCTTATCAACCTGAAAATGGCCATCCACGCCCACGGCGACGTGTGTCTTGGCGTAGGTCTTCGACCCCACCTTCGCCTTCACCACGCAGTTCCCGCTGACGTAGATACCGTTCAACGACATCTTGGACAGCGTCCGGACCCCGACCTGGACCGCCGCCGCCTGCTTCGACTTATTGACGACATGGCCCTTGCCAAAGAGGCGGGCCAACACGCTCTTGCTCAGCCCCGCGTACATCCCGACAAACCACTCCAACCAGTGTAATTGCGCGGGCGCGGCGTGGGAGAGGTAGCCGTGGATCTGCTCCCGCAGCCGATTCTCCGCGTCGGCGGAGGGCAGGTACTCCAGCCCGAAGTTCTCCGCCATCATAAGCACGCCAACGGTGCCGTGCTCGAACGCGTTCGGCGAGTTCGAGTCCACGACCAGGGGGGCCCGCCGCGTGTGCGAGCGCCCGCGCTGGACGTTGCAGAGGGAAAAAACGCAGTGGCCGAGCCGCTTCACCCCGTACGGGGTTTCCGTGAGGACGTAGAGCTGCAGGAAGTCCTCGTGGGGGTCCGTGATGTGGAAGACGAACTCCTCCGCGTAGACGGGGTTCCGGGTTTCGAAATCCATCTCCGTCCGGTACGTCTCGCCCGCGGTGAAAAGCAAGACGTACGGGTTCAACCACTGAAAGTGGGTTTGAACGAGGTTCTTGCAAAAGAGCACGCGAACGTGAAGCAGCATGCGGTCGGAATCCCCGGACCCCCAGCCCCCTAGGTTGGAAAATTGAGAAACCCTTTGCAGCTGGCCCTCCAGGGCCTCCACATCCGAATCCATGGTATTGCTTACGGTGGAATCGGGCTTTGAATGATGCCCAAACAACCCATAAAAGCGATCCATGAGATTAAACGTTGGGCACTTCGCCGCAAGTACCGTATCCCCCAATTGAGGCGCATCTGCAAACGAATTGGAAGGACTGGTATCGTTGGAGAAGCCAACATTCCGCTGAATATTCTCCACGAACTCGACGGAGTAATGCATCATGAAGTTTCGAGCCTTCCCTATAAACCTCAAATTCGACCCTATATAGCGAAAAAGACGATTGGGAAACATGCTCGTATTATGGGGATTTACTAACTCCCCCGCGCTGCTATCGCTCAAGAATGAACTACGAGTATTACTCCGTAAATGATTAAGTGTCCCAGGGTGACTGAGGTCTATATTGGAGATAGCAGGATCGCCATGCAGACGAACATATTCACGTCGAGTAACTTCAATTCGCGTACGATCAACGTTCTTGAGGTTAACGACGGAAAACTTAAACCCTACCGAGCCTAACATTTTTTTTGTATCAACGGAATTTGTGTAAGACCCATTGACGTTGAATTGATCATCAACCACATGTTCTTTATCAAGATCTGAATCATCCTCCTTTCGATATTTCTTTAAAGATTGGAGCGGCTTAGAGACGTAGTAAAACTGCCCGAGCTGCACGCTTTCCAGAGAAACAACCGCATATCCAATCTCCTTATCGCGACCCATATCGGAATGATCCATTACGATCAGTGTGATACACTTCCCGCGAAGCTGATCGCAGTAAAACTCGGTAAATTCAAAAAAATCCGGCTCTGTCGAATCCTTTATCCACCTCGTACTATAAGTATCGACATCCAGGCGAACGACAACATAGGGGTTGATCCCGCCAAATCTGGATCGGAGTTGTCGGCATCCTATAATCGTCATGTAAACTGCATAGGTCGGATCCTCTCGTTCGTGAACAACGGAAAGCTCCGCCATGAAACTCTCCATATCAAAAATCGCTGCCGTAGTAAGGTTCACACAGTGCAAGCTCTGCGGGAAGTAGCGCTGGGCATAGCGCCTTAGCCGCCCTGCATAAGTATTCTCCAGGTCCTCGTCAACCTTGTAGGTGCAGCCCATGTTGTTGCTAAAGAGCGTAATCGTAATAATCCCGCTAAGATACGCATTCGATTTGCCGGAGTTCCCAACAAGATAGAGCCTTCGAACGATCGGCGCCCCTCGCGGCATGTTCAGGCAGCTAAACTCCACCGAGCCATACACTACAGCCTCATCCGAGTCCTTCGTGACATCCACACGAATATAATCGGTATCCCGGATGACGTGGAAGACGTGTTCCTCATCAAAACGCGTTTCTGTAAAGCGTTGCACCTCGCGCGATCTCGTGCGAAAAGAAACACCTCCCATGGTTACAATTACCACAACGCGTTTTCGATTTAACTCCGTTATCGGGCCCTCATGTAGGGAAATGACGGTATTGACCGTCATCCGCAGCTTCACCGTGTTCGGCTCGTATCCGTATAGCATTATTAAATCTTTCATAAGCTCCCCCAACTTTCCGGCATGTCCTCGAATGAGCATATCCAACCTCGGCAAAACCATCGGGTCATAATGTTTTAAAAAAATACCCACCCGCTCGCAGTGCTGATTGATCTCATTCACGCGCTCGAGAGGGGTGTCCCCAAAGTTCAACGGTTTGAGGAGGAGATGCGCCATTCCAGCCACCGCGCAAGAACTTGAGCCTCCAAAAGAGCAAAGAAACATATTTCGCGGAGAAGCGTGGTGGCGAAGCAAGCTATGAAACCCAAGCCTTATATGCCCAATCTCATAGAGCTTGCTTCCTACCTTCCCCATTACCACAACGAGAAGGGTGAAGGAATCAAGGTCGATAATATCGAATATGTAGGTGCCCTTCGTCCAGGAAACCGTACTGTGCAGCGTCACCTCTTCGGTAGTGAACTCCTGCAAGCTCGTGCGCAAAATTGCATAAACGGTTGCAGAGGTAGAGGAGAGACATTTATCCATGACACTGCGATCTAAGCATGAACAGCCGCTAATGCTCACGGAAACACTAAGCTCGTCGGGTTCTTGCCCTTTGTATGTGCGGCAGAGACGACGCATAAGCTCCTCAAAGGATTCGTACTCGTCCGGATGTGAAACATTCAGCGCGGGATCATCGAAATGACTCACCTGAGTTGTCAACGAGCCCTGCTTAGAAGAATAGCGCGTGCTGGCGGAAGCTACCAAAAGCGTTTTGGGTTTGTTCAGCACGACACCCGACCCCAGCTCGCACGGATCTCGCACATTCGACAGGATAATATCTATCACAGGGATCTTCTTAGCCTCATACCGCAGGAGCAACCGTTTAAGGCGTCGAGTATATCGATTCTCGAAGTGCTCGTTGATACGCAGGATCTCGGGCAACTCCCCAAGCGAATCGCTCTGGAGGGTAATCACGATCGTCCCGGCGACTCCCTCGGGCTCCTCCATCCAGGCGACATTCTTCCCCCTCGGGGGGGTCCCAAAGACGTACGAACGCGTCTTCGGCAGCCCTTTTGTTAAGCGTTGGAGGGATAAAAAGCAGCGGCCAAGAAGAATATTCCCGTCTACGCCGTCGGACGTTTCGAAAGGTTCCGTAAGCGCATTCGGCGCCAAGCCCTTCGAAGGCCCCACGTTCGAAGCAAGGCCAATCGCATTGCCGATCCCTAAGGTATTCAACGCGCTGTTGAAATCAATAACTTTGGTTTTCATAACATGATAAACTGAGACTTCCACTTTAGCCAAATGATGAGTATTACCTACCGAAAAGGTTTCCTCGTATACGGGGTTATGGGTACTATTCAGAACTTGTGTTTCAAATCTATAGGTGTTATCCACTGAGATAACGACACGTGGGTTAACACTCGGATTCTGGAAGCTGTGCAAAAGTTCACATTTGCGCACACAAATCGTGAGCTTCCCCATACCCTACACTTTCGATGGATTGTAAGAAAGCAATAAAATAATACGAGGCCAAACCTAGTGGAACGACGAATCGGAAGAGATAAATTGTCCTAAAAGCAGCAAATAAACCCAATGGTAACAATATACTATGTACTATAAGGGGAAAAAAGTAACTTTAGACATAGACATGCACGCTAAGGCGAAGAAAAGACAAGGCTTGAGGAAAAAAGAAGAAAAAGGGCGAGAAAATAATACACGGCGCAGCATTCAGTAACTGGAGAGGGGTGTATAGACGAAAAAAGAAAAGATGATGTTTGAAAACGATTTAGCGCGCCTATCGATTCGTTTGGCAACCCCCCTCAAAGGTAATAAAAAGGAAAGAGATGGAGGTGCCTTATCCTCGCGAGCTGATTAATTTATAAAAACGGAAATTATAGAAGAGTAGCCCTAAAGTAATCTGCGAAATGCGTTAAACCGGATAAAGGGTGTCTCACCTTGAAGCTGTCTTCCCACCGACCTCCATCTAAAAAAAAAAAGACTAAAAGCTGCTCTTCTTCCGTTAGAGACGACTTTCGCAGACACAACCCTATTTAACTTCATCGGTTACGCTAAAGAGCAAGGCAAGTTCTGCGTCATTAACTGGTATCTTTCCAAGATAGTACACTCGGATTGCAGCACCTCATGGAGGAGAAAGCGGCGGTCTACTGAGACGGTATTTGTAGAGGACGAAGGAGATGCCTCTTCGGGAGTATTTTCGCGGAAAACATCGTCCACGTGCGCGTTCTGAAAAGATGCCACCCTCTTCTTCGCCTCGAGCATCTCCTGTGCCCACGCCTTCAGCGGCGGCGTTATCGGTGGCTCCCAATCGCGCGGAACACCGCGGTAGGTCGTCTCGAAAACCTCACGACTAGAATGTAAGCAATAGCAAACAAATAAAAAAATACGCAGCTGCTCACGCACTTCCGCCTGACGTTTCGCCTCAGCCTCTCTGATGCCGGATTGGTTGGCGACATTTAGGGCAGCCTGTGAGGGATAATAATCTGGCTGAAGGAGGTACAGCCCCTCATCATAGAGAACACCGCTGCGCTGAAGACGATCCACACGATAGCGCATATCCCTCTCCCATCTCTCTTCTTCCTCCCCTGCTACGGTGTCCTCGGTTTTCGCGATCCCGGCCTGATCGGGGCCATCCTTTCCGCCGCCGTTGGCGTCGATCAACCCATTGGGAAACTCCTCGGTCGCCAGCGCCGGGCCCGAGGAGCGCTGCCGTCGGCAGTGGAGCTCCGTTGAAATCCCAACAAGGGTCTCCGCGGAGAAGCGCACCATATCCTCCCGCTTGACCGCCTCCGTGATGAACTGGAACTCGACCACAAACCGCGCCGCCCCGATGCGCCCGTAGGAGCAAAAAACCTGCTCCCGCGCCTGCAACGCACGCGAGGTGACCACCGTGAACTCCATCGCGTGCTTTCGCCCACCCCCGCGTATGGAAAAGAGGCAGTTCGGCTCAAAGGAGTGGTTGATGAAATCGATCCCGGGCAGCAGGTACGGGCCCTCGCGCCCGACGGACTCCTCGCGGTGAAAGTTGCGCGAAACGACCTGCGCGAGGCACTCGCAGAAGAGCGGGAAGTCGTCCTGGACGGCGGGCGGCCAGAGGTCGGGGTGGGCGCGCATCCACGGCCGCGCCCGCGCCCAGCGCCCCTCCGCGTCCATCTCGAGGAGCTGCTGGGAGACGCCGGACCACGGCCTCGGCGGGCCCCCGCCCGCGCCCGCGCGCGGCCGCAGGAGGAGCGCGCCCTGGGCCTCGTCGAGGTCGAAGAGGTGGGCGGCCATCCGCGGGCAGGCCTCCAGCCACGCCCGCCACGGCGACCCCGCCGCCCCTCGGCCGAGCTCCGAAAGCAGCCGCAGGGCGACGACGAGGACGGGGTCGCGCTCGAGGGCGCCGGCGCCCCGCAGGGCCGGCGGCGCGTCCGCCGCGAACGGCGAAACGGCGGCCGCGAGCGGGCAGCTCACGACGACCGTCCCGCGCGGCAGCGGGCGGCGCGCGACGACGCCGAGGCCCATCGTCCGCGTCGGGACGAGGAAGCCGACGTCGGGGTGCAGGAAGACGCCGCGCCGCCTGCACCATGTGACAAACCGCTCGCGGGAGGGGTTGGCCCCCAGGTGGAGATCCGTCATCCTCAGAGGGGGG
>MJCC01000008.1:626192-657480 GCA_001766655.1 Phytomonas francai
GGGGGGGTGGAAAAATATCAGTGTGACACAGGACCAGATCATCCCCATTAGCTACCACAATATAAAGGAAACCGCCGCTCTCTACCTGGAAGGGGAGATATCCCTATCGAGATGTATGCTATTTTTTTACCCAAAAGAAACTAAACCAACCCACATGGATTGGAAATAAAAATCACATCACCTGCTAAATAGGGCCGATTTCACTACCCTTGGGGGGTACTTTCTATATGTTTTAACGCTTTATCATAACCATTTCAAAAAGAAAGCGCCCAGCACAATCTGGATTGGCCTATGCAGCCCAAAAGTATGCGAGGCTAGGATTTCTTTTTCACAAAAAATTACTTTCGTAGCAACAATGGGTGTCAATAGATACAGCGATTCAATTTTCCAAACAGAAAAAAAACAGCACACTAGAAAAAAAGGCTTTGAAAACAGCGTCAACACTGGATGTGTAACCCTCGGCAGTGAAAAAAAAACCCTCTAACTCGCGCGCAGGACGTTTCCGGCATGGTCGAGAACCACACCGTAGCTATTGATAAGATAGTCTGGGCTGGAAAGGTCAGTATGCCCTTCTGGAAGAGGTTTTGGCATCGAGGGCTTTAAGTCCTCCGGGCAGCGAGCCAAAAGGACATCCGATAACTCCCTCAGCGCTACCTTAAGGTTTGAGGGGATCGTGCGAAAGGAGGAATGCACAATGGTAACATTGCAAGTCGCGGTAATGATCTCACGATTGGGATTGGCCACCGCGATGTCGTTGAGGTTAATACGAGAATTGAGGTCCGTGCTCGTCAACTGGCGCGGAAGTTCCTGATAGTTGTTAAAAACTACCATCAACGGAATCTTATTATAGTAATCCGTGACGCTCTTTAAGTACCGGTAGGCGTCCCCAAAGGTATCTGAATTCATGCAGTCCACCACAAAAACGAGAAAGTTCACCTCTTTCATGTTTTTGCGGTAGTACATCCAGTTTTCCCGGAAGCTCTCGCGCCCGCCAAGCTCGCGCAGCGAGAAGACCCACTCGTTAAACGAGACGATGTGTTGGAAAAGACCTATCGTCGCCACTGTTGGCAAGACCACCCCTCTCAGGCTGTTGATGATCAACGACTTTCCCACATTTTCCAGACCAAAGACGAACCCCGTTCGCCAAGCCCTCCTCGCCAAAAGAGCCTCGCGCGGGAGAAGGTAGTTCAGCGCGAGATCGCAAATCGTGGGGAAGTTGTACTTTCGCTTTGTGTATTTCGTCGAAGGGGTCTCCTCGTCGTCGGCTCTAAAACTAAGGTTGTTGGCGTAGTTAGGGTCGAACATCCCAGCCCCGCTGAGGCTGTCGTTTGACTGTTTGACAGACGAGGGAAGCGTAGGGGGGTTGATGAAGCCTCTCGGCCGCACCATGGAGGAGGAAGCGCTTAAGAGATTGATGCTCGACACGTTTGAAGGCCTGTTGTCGGGCTTTCTTTTGGCAGTAGTTGCCGTATGGTGTGAACTGGCCATGTATTTGTAGTACACTGATGAGCACACGGATTGGCACCCTGGATTCGGTTTCTCATCGGTGCGCAAGAGGAACAAAATATCCGTTTCGCTTTCCTCATATTCGCAAAAATCCTTCAATACAAACTCCGCTTTCTCCTCGCTCAGCAGCATATTCGTACTCCCGTCGACCGCATTGCAGTAGAGCTGCCGTAAACGATGAAGATTTACAACGAGGACGCGGACGAGGTCATGCTTCATAATACGCTTTTCCTTGAAGGCAGCGGAGAGCGAACGAATCGCCTGGAGGATGCGACTCGTGCCGATTTTCAGATTCACATGATCCCCCTGTGAATCGTACACGGTGTTGATGACCCGCCGTAGGTCAAAGAGCCGAATCTCGGAGCTTCGCTCGTTTGCCACCACCTCGCCGTGGTTGAGCTCAGGGATCGGTTCATGCACGGTGAACGAATCCCCGCAGCCCTCGAACTCGTCCCCCTGTACGGAGAAAGGCTCCCTATGATGCAGAAGGTGATGCTCGGGGACGGAGAAATAGCCCGTGCACCACCCCCCGAGGTTCGCCGTGAGCGCACAAACCTCCACATTATGTAGCAAACGCAATGTCTCTAAATCTAAAACCTCCGCCCCCCCGGAGGATTTCTCTTGCGGGTGCGGTTGGCTTTTCTTTACGACCTCCAAAAGATCCGGCAAGACCTCGGCTTTCACGCATGTTAACGTGTCGACGAGCGAGCCGTCAACGATTCTGGGCTCTTGAATTTTGAATCCTGTCTTACGCTCACTAAAGCTGGTAAAATTGACGCGAATTAACGATACGAACTGACAGAAGACCTCGAATAAGCTGTTCCTTGGGTGACTTGCGGAGGTAGTCAAATTCTCGGTGGTCCCGCCAGAAGGGGCGTCCGGCGCGTGTTTGAGGACCCCTACCAGAGACCGAAGACGTGGGAGGTAGAACTTCGAGACCCCGTTCACGAGGGAGGGGAAATCCTTGAAAGCAACGTGGATGCCGACCTGCTTGAGGGCGTATAGAAGCTGACCCCATTCAATAACTACGCGGACACGCTTGTTGAAGATTTGGTTCATTTTTGATTGCAACATCATCACCTTCCGGTAAAGAAGATCATGAAGGGCGACTTCGAAAAGTTGACTTCGGAGGGAAACGCGCATGGAGGAGTCTGGCAAGGAACTCGAAAAGACCCCTTGATATTTGCTTAGAAGAACAAGCACCGGGCGCAATCTCTGCCCATACTCCAGCGAGTGTTCAACATACAAAGGTGGGGGGTGACTGCACTCATGCACCATTTTCTCCTGCAACCCAATCGCCAAGCCGGTAATGTTTCTGGAAATAAGTCCGGCAGCGCAATTCAATAAGACTAGTTTTGGCAATTCAACTTCATTTTCACAGGTACTATTTCTGGGAAGCCCGGACTTTCGACTACGGCCGACGGCTTGTGTCGGGCCACCAGTAGCCTTTACATCCCAATGCGCCCCCATGTCCGAGCTGCGTCGGCGCTGCTTCAACATCAAGGATGAACCAACAGGATTGAGCAAATCTAAAAATAACCCCGGTAGCTCAGCGGTGAACCCATCCCTTTCAAGTAACTCCACAACATCACTGAGGGCCTCCTTCACTTCATGGTAAATACCCTTGAAGAAGTCTAAATTTACAAAACTCCGCAAATACAGCTCAGCATTAACATTATTTTTGAAACTTAATCCCCACTTAAAAGTTAAACCTAGATTCTTTGTCTTGAGGGTATCTTGGATAGCCTGGCAGATATTCTGGCAGCCAGGAAGATTCGCAATCCAGCCCTCCACCAATGGATTGCGAAAGACGTCGGATTGTAAAAGCTGCAGGACCTCCTCCGCGCTGGTCACCGTAAAGCTCACGTTGCCAGGGGCGTCGTAATGCATGACGACGTTCATTGTCATGCTGCGTTCGGTAGGATCATATTGAGGGTCTCTCATGGATCGATCGCTATCCCGCGGGCAGGAATCGATAAAAAGCGTGTATTTCAGAGGCACATCCGTATCCGCCCCGTAAGTGCGAACCACAACGGCAATATTTGCAATGACCGCGTCCACGGCCTCAAGAACGTACTGGAAGACCTTATCTGGAATATACGTGATCAACTGCTTGGCCTCAACCTCAATCCGAACCTTTAGCTTTAAACTCATCTGACGGCACTGTCGATCGATCATGTAAAGGATACTCATGCGCCGATTTGTCGTAGAGTACGCATCCGCTAATTTTGTAATGGCTGCGTACCACTCCTCACGTTCCTCAGAAGAGTTCATGCGAAACCGAATGTTACTATTTTTTCGGGTTTGCACAATCATCATGTAAAACCGATTTTGCTTATCCCGAGCGTAAACGACGTTTCGAATATCACAAGCACGCACCACGTGCTGCCACTTGTGCGCCTGATCATTTTTGTACACCTCAAGTTGATGCTGTGCAGCATTGACAACCCAAAACTTTTTTCTATACCTAGACAATCGGCTGCGGTTATGATCAAAAAGGCATCTCAGGGAACCCATAAGGTTCGCACCCGGCTGCGCGCAAGGTTCGGAATTCATCCTAGGGAAAAAATTAGACATAGAAAAGAAAAGCACATGAAAATTGAAGATGTTATCTAGGAAACATGCTCTGATACTTGGTTCGTGTCGAAAACTGGGCTAAGCATAAGCAAGTAATATACTATTGAACAATAAAAAGGTGATTAAAAAAAAAGTAAATATTATCCTGATTTGGTTTGTATTGCTTTCTTTTGAATGTTGTTACTTATCGTGCTACTTCATGAGGAGTCAACGAAAAAATACGATAGAAAAATAATGGAAAGAGGAAGAAACAACAATACCAGAAAAATAAATAGAAGACAAACACTGCATTACAAAATTGTAACTTTTGAGAGGGAAATAAAGCAAGCATACTGCATTACAACCTCCCCCCCCCCCCTCTTCTATTGGTGTATCAGCATGAATTCGAATCAGCTGAGACCTTATTTATGGAGTTTGATTGATGCAAACCAATCTCATTGAAAAGTCACAGAATTTTCTTCTCTCTTTCTCCATTCCCTCTGCAGGACCAGATTACATGCAACCTCTTTACCATTCCGCCAGCTGTTTCATCCTTGGTTGACTGAATTCGTCTTTCCCTCTACAACTTAGCATTTACTTGATAAATAGCCTTCTTCGCCGCTTTACCGGTACACTCACATGCTCCTTCACCACTGCCAGCGACCCCCCCTCCAAAGCCTCGAAGGCGCTCCACTCGTGCAGAAGCGGCGATAAAAGCAACTCCACCCACTTGTTGATAATCTCGCCGGCATCGAACCCAGTCAGGTTCGTAAACCCCAGTGTACACCGAAGAACCTCACGTTTTTTCGCGAGCATCGATTTAAAAAGATCCCGCACAAACAAAAGGGGAGAGTCACGGTGCGGTATTCGCTCGCTGGGAGCGTCATCCAAGTGTTTTCCCAACTTCCCCAACGACAACGAATTGCTACCCTCTTCAGAGAGCAAAAACCCCTTGACAGCGGAAACGGCATCTGACCAACGAGCTTGGGCAGGAGCTAAGGTATCGGGAAGGCTGGTCGGCGGCAGAACGAGCGCGACGACATTCCTCCCCATAGCGTCTGCACCAACCTCCACTTTATTATCTAAATTTTGCTGCTGCTCGTACTTACTTTTCCAGGTCACTGCCTCGTGAGTGTAGTCTGTCCACACGCTGTCGAGTAGTGTCAGGTAGATCTCATGAAGGTCACACTTTGCCCTGCGAAGTTGCTCATCAAGGACTCCCAGCTCTTTTGATGGAAGCAAGGGCTCCCCTTTAGGCTTTGTGTCGGCTTCAAGACGCTTAACTAGGCGCATCTGAAGGGCGATACGGTGAGCCCAGGTCCTATCCACTTTGCTCAGCAATGTGTACCGTTCGGCATAGGTTTTCGTCTTGGCAGCCTCTGCCGTGAGCATCTTAGCGCATGCGTTATAAAGGGCGTGAGATTTTGCCAGTTGCCCTTCCTTTTCCTCCATCTTAGCGAATCCAAACCACAGCTCCTCGTGGGTGGGAAAGGCACGTAAGGCATCCTGGTAGATATCCCGTACATGTCGAAGGTATTCCGAATAGCTTCCAACGGCACCTCTTTCAAGGGCGTGCTGCTCCAGAGAAATGCTGGAGCTGAAAATGGACGAATCATTGCAAACGGATGCGGCCTCTTTGAGAAGCTGGCGCGCGCGATCGAACTCACCCTGCCGCTCCTCCATGGCAGCAGCCTCCAGCCACAGCCGCGTACAAGTGGCCTCTTTGAAAGGGAACTCTTTAATCCCCCTCATTAAGGCTTGACGTGCAGTTTTGACATCACCCTCCTCCTCTGCCCGTCGTGCGTATTCCATGATCAGAACCGCCCTTTGCTGCGCACGATCTGGCCGCGTTGCCGCGGTATGAAGAGCCCCTACCAGGCACTCCATGGCCCCCATGTTTGTCTTTGGTGTAGAAGTTGAAGCTGTTAGAGTGGAGGAAGTCGCTGGGATTAGGGAAACCGATCGAGAAGCCACGCCAGGACCCGCCCTCCCCCCCTCCTCTTCACGAAGCAACAAGTACAAACTTAAACGAGCGTCGATGTCCCCGGGATCTTCTTTCAGCCTCCTTTCGTAAAGCTGTTTGGCGGAAATACGGGATAGGGTCTCACAGTTCTCTCGATCACCGTGAAGTCGCTCAAAGGAGCTGTATGCGCTGAGGACAAGGTCCGCCAGGCTACCACTGGTCTCGCCCCGCTGGTCCTCGGAGCGGAGGTTGCGAAGAAGGGTCTGGTACATAAGCCGGGCCTCCGAGATCTGGGATTCCCCGACCATCACCTCCGCGAGAAACAAAGGCACGCGGCATTGGAGAGGGCCCCACAGAAGCTCATCCGGGAGGGCCTCAAGCGCAGTCTGGAGTATCCTGATCGCCCGTTTCCCGTCGCCAAAGACGTACCGCTCTACCTGGGCGAAGAGGATCCACGCCTCGGGACTGTTTTGAGCCTCAACATAGCGACGTAGAACATCCCGGCATGCCTCGCGATGACCGCGCTGCGCTTCAAAGAGGGCGTAGTGCTCAAAGGCGCAGCTCGGAGGGCTTTCTCCAGAGATCCATCGACTAAACACATCCCGCACATTCCCATCCATGCCTACAGTCTGCTCAAGGATTAAATACTTAAGCCAGAGGTCTGTGCTAAGAGGTAGGATGCTTACGGCGCGGTTGTACACATCGCGCGCCTGCTGCACGAAGCCATTTGAGGCCTCTAGCTCGGCATAATCTCGCCAAAAAATCGGGTTATCCCCCTGTACGCCGATAGCACGCTGCAGAATATCCCGCATCCGCTCAAAATCCTTCTGCTGTGCTTCCCAACGAGCATACTTGATCCAATTACCCAGAAAGGTGTAGCCACGCTTAACCCTCTCTTCGAACTCTGCGCGAGTTTTCTGGCGGTACATGGCTAATTCTTCATTGCTGTAAATCGTGAGACGTGCCATGCTGCTGTTCCCACCCCCTGGGGAGTAAAAACGCTGCATGTCCACCGCATCTTGGATAAGTTTCTCCGCAGTAATCTGCGTTTCCGCCTGGCGGGCATCGCGAAATACATTTCTGCGACGCATAGCCGAAGCGGCGGGGCCAAGCCGCTTTGCATCACTATTACGTTGCCGCTTCATTATTACCACGCGCTATTTTGGTGAGTATATTAGCGAACGTTTAGGCTAAAAGCTGTCTGAGTACCCAAACAACGCAGGAAGAAATACTAGGATGCTTAGTAAAAATCTCTAGCACCCTTTCGCAGATGGTCTTAAAAATAATGATAATGGCTAGGCTAAGAGCAGAATCACTATAGAGTAATTTAAAGGGAAGAGCGACTGAAAGCAGAAAAAAGCTTCCCTTTCGCACTAGAACAAGAAAAGGCATGAAAAGAAAAAGTTGGGAAATTGGAAAAGTTTGAGTTACAAGACGATTAAGCGTAGAAACGGTTGTTTCGGAAATTTCCACAATCAGGGAAAACGGGAAAAGGTCATTGGTGTTTATGCACCTTTATCTATCTTTAAATCAATGATTTTCTGTGTAACATCGCTTAATAAGGTCCCCTTTACCTCCTCCATAAAAAAAAAAATCTATTATGATTTGTAACAAAAAAAAGATTCCAAATATCGACCCTCAATCAACCCGTGAGCCCTTTAGTTCATCAATTTCTCGACTATACACGTTCACTCTAAAAGAGATCTTTGCGAGCCCTGTCAGAAGGGGCATAGTAAGAGCATCTGAGAACAACAACTCTTCATAAAAATAGTGGAAATAGGCCTTTTGCCTCAACAGGCTATGCTAGCCAATAGCTCACGCACGACCTCATCCACTTTGGTAATCTCCAGATGCCGCATTACATCGGGCTGCTGAAGAAGTTCTTTGCCGTAGCGAACTAGAGGATCCAGCACACCAGCCGTGAGTATCATGACATTATGATTAACTTTGTCATCCTCTCCGACAACTTTATTGGACACTCCGTTCGTGATACGGTGTTGTACAAATTGACTAGATTTTTCCGACGTTTGAAGAAAGTCAATCGCAATGCGTGCAGCGTCAATCCATGGAAGTGATGCCTGTGCCCTGGAAAAGGTATTCACTGAGGAATTCTCTTCATCGCTCTCCTTATAGGATTCCTCATCCACACGCCGCTGATAGATGTTAAAGACTTCCATAAGAGTGGTAATAGCAGAGTAAGGATCTGCAGCCCTGTGAGCATCACGCAGCTCAGGTAGTGTCTTGGTGTAGCTCAGAGTCAACGCTGTCCGTACAACCCTGCGATAGCCCATAAACTGATTCTCCAGCGACGACTGCTCTGCGCAGTAGTCTATGAGATCGGACCATTCAGAAAGCACCTCATCACGCACGTCACAATCGAGATGGGTCTCCTGCACGAGGTGGACAGCCCACGCCTCGAGTACGCCGCACGCGTCTGCTTCAGCAAGCGTGGCGAAGCGGTACGCCTCCGGCCACAGCCTGGCCTCCACCAGCGCGGCTGTCAGACGCTTGACGGCGAGCTCAAAGTCCGCCTGCGGGGCGCCGTCGATCCAGAGGTCCGTGCAGTCGAGCGAGTGGCCCCGCCGCCACAGCCTCCGCTCGCAGTGCGCCTGGTAGACACGCCGGCGCAGCCACGGCAGGTCCGACGGGCCGAGCAACCGTCGCGTGTACGGGGCTGCGGCCGCGGCCGGCATCCCAGGAATTGTGACGGGGCCCGCCCCAAGGCCTGACGTAGGGCCTGTCAAAGGGCCGGCGAAGGGGGGGCGCGGGCCCAGGCTGGCCTCCCGCCCTCCCCCAAAGGCCTGGGGCCCCGACGTGGGAGAGGGGCTGTCGGCGACGGCGAGCGGGGAGATCAACTCCACGGCGTGGACGGCCATCGACGCGAGCTCGTCGACGGAGAGGGATGACTCGGCGGTGCGGTGTAAGGGGGAGCAGCGGTGCAGCGACGCGAGGTCAGACATCACGCGCCCGCACTGCGCGTAGGCGTGGCGGTGCATGAGGTAGCGGTAGAGCCCTAGGATGGCCCGGCGACGTAGGGCCGCCGTGGAATTCTTCGTTGGAATTCGTGCGATGTAATTGTACCACTTGCCTACCAGTACTTCATCCAAGCGTACGGTCGTGTTACTAACTCCAAGAAGCGCCTCCATGTGCTGTTCAGAGGTGCACGCACACTCGATGATGCTATCCATAATAATGTACGAAGACTCAAGGTAGCGGTCCAAGATGCCAAGTTTTTCAGAAAGATTAAAGGCATCCTCTAAATCGTGGAAACTGCCACCAAAATCAAAGTCTGTGAGACTGGCATACGAAAGGCACAGTAACGTCTCAATCCTCAGCTCTTCCAAAGCGAACTGAAGAGACGGGACGGTTGGGGAGGTTGTGAATACAGACCCCTGAGCGTTCGCAACTCTACTCGGCTCGGAAGACTCCTTGCAATCTTCTTCGTTACCCTCCCCTGCGCATGTGTTGTGTGTAGTAGCATGATCTGGTAGAGAGCTCTGGGGATGCTGCTGCGGTGAACCCGCAAGCACGCGTTGGAGGACGAAAAGAAGCTCAACAAAGTAGTATCTATGGGCTATCGTCGGGGAAACGTGCATCACCAGTGAGCTTGTCGGGACGAGTCGACGGAGAACGCCGATGGCATACAATTTAATAGCTAGGCCGGGATCCTTGTGTATCCAACACCTTAGCTCCTCACGTTGCTGGGGTGAGGATAGCAGCTTATGGAATGCGCTGTTATGGCCCTCGTCAGACAACAGAAACTCATGGTCCAGAAGAACATTCGCAAGGTCGACGCCGTCGCTAAACACGCTTAGGCTTCGACATACCGTCTGGCACATGGAGAGCTGCTGGATGCTGCTGGAGGTTCGCCCCGCATCGAGGTCGTGTAGGAGGGTGTAGTGCTGGAGAATGGGGTTCCAGCGCCGAAGCTGGGCCGCCCACGCCGCCGAGGCCTTGAGCAGGCGCGTGCCGCCCGCTTGCCGAAGCCGCGCGGCGATCCGCATCACGAAGCGGGACGACTCCACGTCGTTTACCGCACTGGTCACGAGGTCGTAGGGAAAGGGGTACAAAAAGACCTGGAGGATCTGCCCAACAATGTCGTCCGTGTTCTTAACGGTGGCAACATCGACGAGGCCAACCAGCTCCGGGCCCGCAACACAGACGACGTGGTGCGCGGAGGCCAGGAACGCGATGGCGCGCGTCAGTTCCGAGGTCGCAGCGCCTTCGAGGCCCCACCCACTTGACCCCGCCCACCCGACAAACGTTACCGCCAAAAAGGCGATGCGGTTGAGCAGCTCCCGCAGCACCGCATGCAGGATATAGCGCCGACTGTAGCTGAAGAAGAAGATGCCACAGGTGGTGAGGACACTCGGCAGGGACACCTCCGACGAGATGCCGGGGAGAGAAAACTGGAGCTCCGCCCTCATCGCCTCACGGATGGCAATCCGTACGGCCGCCTCGGAAACCTTGCCAGACGGTACATAACCCACCAGGGCCGCGTCACTTAGCAACCGAGGTAGAGATGGCAGGCGGCCTGAGAGGGGCAACTTGAAGGCCTCGCTAAGGATATCCATTAAATCCTCGGCCCCGCGTGTGGTGAAGTTTAGGATGTCCAAACCCTCCCAAAAAGTAGTGCAAGAAGGCAACCGATGGAGAACAGAGGTGGTTTTACTGTCCAGGTCTGCTACAGAAACAAGACATAAAGTCCTGGGCGGTAAAATATGATCAGCCGAGCCTGAAGCCCCATCCTCGACAGCAACCTCAGTGGCTGCATCAATATCACTTAGAGCTTCCAACTGTTTGATCTCAATAAGATGCTGAAGCCAATGCCTCGCAAACTGTACAACATAGGCACGGTGATAGTCAAGCCGGTGCTCCAACAACACCAGATGAGGGCCGTGGCTGACAATACCGCCAAGGCGTGCCCCGATGCAGAGGAACGTACTTGTGGAAGACCATTGCCACTCCTTCTCTGGGCCAGGATAAGCCTCCAAAATCTGTAGAGCGCCCGAGACATCACAAGCGGAGTGTAAGGCTGAGGATACTGAGCGTAAGCACATCAGGTGAGTGTCCTCCTCAACTCCAAGGTCCCACAACACTGCCAAACGCTCCGAAGTGTCTATGGTACACCCGATTGGAGAACCGCCTGATATCGGGGACACCATGCTGTAGGAACATTGCATGACAAGTCTATCCTCTGTACTGCATGGGATACACGGCAGTCGCGACCACACGAAATGTCGCCCTTCGTGCGTTCCGATACACGTGAAAGCATGAATTGAAGACGTCTCTTGGTTATAGGAGGCCCACTGCTGAACCTGTATGAACGGAAGAGGAGCTACTGGTAGGGGAATGGAGCTACCACCTACTGCAGTGATGATTTCTCCCAATGGTAAAGGGCATATGGGGTAGTTTTCTAGCGGATTGAGATCCTGATCGTACAGTTCGAACATGCCGTTCCACCGAAGCAAGCCAATATATGAAGAATTTTGTACGGCAGTTACAGCTGCATATCTGAGATCGGGCATATTCAGACCGCGGTTCGCGTTGGTGTCGCTGCCACTGCTGGTTTTCGTTGTCTTTTTCTTGTCCCCTGAGTTGAAAAAGCGACCAATCCAGCCTTTATCGTCACGTTCAGGAGACTTTTGTTCCTTTCGATAAACCATGTTTTGGCACGGGGTAGTAGCGCCATCTGGCAAATCTGTCTCGTTGAACCATCTAACCGTCTCCTCTCTGCGAGGGTGTTCCTTAAAGGGGAATACCTGAATACTGTCATCAAAATAAAGTTCGGCATGCCATAATGACATGCCGTTTGTCACAGCGAATATTGCGGCCACATTGTTGCGACCTTCAGGGATCTCGGAAAGAACACAAGCACGGAGGTCACTGTAAACGTCAGCATCGTGCGAATCCTTCCTAGACTGAGGGGTTACCGTCGAATTATTGGATTGATTGCAATGCTGCTGCCTGAACGGCACTAAGGCGCTCGTATACCCCTTGGCATGCACAGACGATAGTAATTTACTGACGGCAAAGCCGTCCCTCCCAGAACGTCGGTCTTGGCTAAAGGCATCTGCAATGCGCTCTAGATAAATACCCGCGACGATAGGCCCTTCTGGGGCAAGCACAATAGTGCCCCGGGGGTCCGTATCCCGTTGGAGGGTCACGCGCAGGTACCCCACCTCCAACGTGGATGCTATCCACGCCACCCCCACGCAGTTCCCGCCCCGCGCGAGCCTCGTTAAGCCGCACGCGAGCAGCCCCCCGTCCTCCCCCACCCGCACCGGAAGCTCGACGCTGAGCAGGCGCGACGGACTATCGCGAACCTCGCGTGCGCACGTATCGTTGTTGACCGCGAGCAGGTGGAGGTGATTCCGTCCACGCCCTTCCAACCACCAGAACACCACGGCGCGTAGGGCGGGCACCGCAAGCGAGCCACTCCCTTCAAAGGATGGGTTATGGAAGAGAAGAGAGGTCCGACGCGCGCGCGGTGAGCAGGGCGCGGCGTCGGGGAGCTCCACGGATGAAACCGCCGGCGAGGCCCGGTGAGACTCGGAACGGACTCTAAGCACCGTATTTGAGTCCGATTCATCGAAAAAAAGAGTGCTGATCATGGGTGATCTTTATTTTTGCTTAGCCAATCGGATCAGTTATTCGGATTGGTAATATTTATTCTTTTCTTATGTGAGTTGCTGCCTGTTCTAATGCAATACTTTCTCCTTGATATTAAAAGGGAAAAAATGGAAAAAGTGATGGGAATTAAGCCAAGTCTAAAGGACTTAAATATTTAGAAAAAAAAAAAACTTTAACTCTTCGATCAGTATCTCCGACTACATCGCATTCTAAAACGAAGTGCATCCCCATAGCTTCGTTCTCTTTTTTTTTGCAATTGAATGTAAATGTACATGAAAGTACAGGACTAACTATTTTTAAAAAAAAATCGAAATCCGGAGGCTATTAGGATCAATTCTCGAATTCGATATACTCCAGATTTCCTGGAAGAAAAGCACTCTTAATTTCTCTCTTGTTGATGGAAAATGAAAGCCAAAGGAACGCTATTTAATGGTTCCTTGAATGTATACATAGATTTAAAAAAAATGTATGCTCTGCCTCGCTTACTTTTTGAGGGTGGACCTTTCAGTATGGTTGCTTTGCTCAAATCTAACTTCAGGAAAAATGAAATCATTGCGCTTGAGAATAACTGATCAGCACAGCAAGAATGCTTATCTTAATAGCAACGACGGTAAGTGCATATAAAGACAACCCTTAAAACAAATGCTCGATCAACTCCACGTCGAACGCTAAGGTCGTTAATAATGCACGCTACTAAAGGAAAACCCGAACCGAGATGCTAAATTTAGCCAAATTGTGTAGTGTAGATGGTTTCTCACTCCGCCCCACATTCCGTACACATAAATTCACCCATCCTAATATTAATCAGAATCAATGCTCTAAGAATGGCATCTAATCGCGCGAAAGATTCCTTATTGACAAGGGAGAGCTAACGTAACGGTTCGTATGCCCTTTTTTTTACTGCGTGTGAATAGAGACATATCTAATTGAGATTGTAAGTAACGCAACAAAGGATCCCATACCCATGAGAAAAAGCCTTCTAAGTGTAGTATTATTCTATTTCGAGTCTGGAGAGCTGGAGCTCCTGCTCCCGACGATGCTTGATAACAAAGCCGAATACGCCCTATCCGGCACTCTTCAAAAGGGAAGCATTTGCAGTGTCATCGCCCCGCGTATTGCATGAATGCTTTTGCAGTATCAAACCAATTTTGCTACGCAAAACACCCTGTTGATTTTCCATCTCACTCCGAGCGTTCATGTAGCGACGAAGAAGAATCTCCAACTCCTGCTGTCGGGTGTGCTCGAGAAAAATTCGACGACTCTCGATTCTTTTCCGCAAGGCGCGTAATTCTTGATCCTGATGATGCTGCAAGGCCTGCACATGACGCGCGAAATACGCCACCTTGGCCTCCTCAAACCTCTTGAGATCAAGTGCATCGATGGCGTCTGCCTTTCGCTTCTCCGCCTGGGCGCAGACGTATTTCTCCTGCCGAGCAAGCGACTGCTGGCGCATGCGGGACTCGATCAGGCCACGACTATACCGCAGTATCCTCGGCGAGGTGTCCCGGATCTCCTCGCGAAACTTCACCAACTTGTCGTTTTGACTCTCTACCAATTTAATCTCCTGCTCCATCACTTGCTTGTCAAACTCCGCGATGCGCGCATTCCACCCACGGTGGAATTCGCGAAACTCATTGCTGTACGATTCCTCCAGAGCGGCGCGATCGCGCATCTGGGCCTTGGTCAGCTCCTCTACGTAGTTCGACTCCGCGTCCAGCCGAAGTCGCCTGACGACCTGCTGAATAAAGTCCGCCCTCCTGTACATCGCACGATCCTCGCAGGCCTTCTGGTACGCCTTCAGCGACCGCGTGGCGAGCTCCGTGCTCGACAGCACCGCCCCATCGGGGGTCGTTTGCCCGAAGACCTCATCCAACACCGCGCAGGCGCGCCTTTCGATCTCAACAAAGTCGTCGTCCCCGGCCTTGCTCGCGGTGGAAAGGCTCGTGAACTCGGACCCGGACGTGCCCCCCTCTGTCCCATCTTTAAAAGTGGCGGCATGTCGAGAATCCACGGCTAACGGCACGGTACTGCTACCGCCATGGCTATTATGATTGCCCCCCTCATACCGTTCAGCCTCGCTACAGGATAACTTGGCCCGATCGGGTACGCGCTTGCAATGCGCTCGTCTGAGCTCTAAAGAGGAGGCTGGGTTGTGTTTGCATTCCAATGCACTAAGGCTGGGAACACCCTTCGTGGAGTTCGGGGATGCTGAAAAAGCTTCCCTAGTTGCGTGCAATGGGAGATAATTAGCTGCATGATCCATGATCTCTATCCCTATAAATAAATATACGTATATATATATATATACGTGTGTGTGTTCCTTTTTTTATCCACAGGGCATGAAATACATATAATTAAATATAATGCTTGTGAACAGCCTGGTAAGATGACGAAACACTTCGGAAAAATACGCATGTAGGCTCCAGACTTTGCTGTGATGCATTGCAGTAATTTATAAAAGTGTACTAGCCCTTTATAGCCATATCAAAGATAGTCATTGGAATTCTATATTTTCTCCTAATCCCAAATAAAGCATATTGTATACTCGATAAAAAAGAAATACATACAAGCCAAGATAGCCAATCATCTCTTATCATCCTAGTTCAATCAAGTCGAAGCCGTGCAGTGCAGATAGAACTTTAAAGTAATCCGTGAAGTATACACTTCTGGTACCGTGTTGCTGATGGTCAACCACCCCACCCACCCACAAGTTGGAGAATTCAAAACTCAGATGTGGGGCTAAAACAAAAAAAGCCGTCAATGAGTTCCATGCACAACAAGAATGCAGTAGGCATCTAACGAGGCATTCAAGTATTACACCCTATCGAAATTGTCTTAGATTTGTTGATCGCTTTGTTGATATGTTTACCCCCCCCCATAGAATGTTAATAAACTTCTATATTGCCATGAGTGAGGATATTTAATCCTTTTGTGCTAAGGGGAGAATGAGAATGATTGAAACTAATTACTTCGTAACTTCAACTCATACTGAATTTCTTCTATGAATTTAAGGAAAACCAAATGAGTAGAAAAATAGCACAATAATCAAATCAATGGAGCTCATTCATCTTCAAACGGCGATTCACTTAGTTCACATTTTCCCCCTAACCTTGGTTCTTGTGCACATTCACAGCATGTAATTAGTCTCTAAACACTGGGCAGAAAAACCTTTAATAGCTTAAAGGTTAATATATGTGAAGATATCCGCTGAGAACTTCCATCGAATATCAACCACAACAATAATTAAACAGATAAAAGATTAAGTTATAACTTACAATAGGATTGATAATAAAACTTATATTAAAATGACGCTTCACTGTTTCAGAATAAAGAAATAAAGGAAGCAAAATTGCATTCGAATGCTAAGCGGCGAAAATTTGAGATTAGGGGATAAGCTGGTTAAGTAATCAGTTTGTATAATCTTTCTTTTCAACAAAGGATTATAAGTTTATGTAGTGCTGTTAGATATGATCCCCATTCGTCAACTTTATAAGGGGTAAATCCAAAAGCAAAGCATTTTCATAAGGTCCTAATGCACAGAGTTAGAAAAGGATTATAATACCCACTCAGTAGGTTAGTAACTGAATGCACCTACATTCTTTAAAAAAAAAAAGAAGAGAAATATCGAAATAAAATAAAGCTTGAAAAAATGTATTCATTCAGGTGAGATTGGAAAAAAAAGGTTAAACTCGTGCAAATGGACTTCGTTGTTATCATCATCTCTCACGCCTTAGGTTCAACCTTTTTTCTTAGCAACAAGAAAATGAAAAGCAGGAAGAAAAAGCATTACGCTATGTAAAAAAGGAAAGTATACATATTTTTCTTTGACACAAAAAAAATATAAAAATATATATTTCTGATAAACATTCTACATTAATTTTCCACTTTACATATGAACAAGTTCGTGATCGTAGAAGTGCTTGGAATTATTTTAGTCATTTAATCTGGATTCGAGATGTATATATTTGTTCATTTGCTTTGTGCTGAAGTTAATTATACTGTTTCCAAAATTGTTATGTTGAACATCAATTAAAAGTTGGTAAATATTATATAAACGATTCCTTCTTATACGCCTGTGCATATAAAAGTTAAAAATACACGTGAAATAAAAAACTATACAATACTTCTGATCCACTCTCATTGGTATATGGATCAGTTTTAGATACTGGCAGCTAAACAGGGGATCTTTGTATAATATTCTCCATTGAAAAGACAACAAATTCTACCCCTTTTGTTCCAGTGATATTTACCAGGACTATGCTGGTCCGCTCATTTTTGTGCTCATCTTGAGGATTCTTTCGTGTCCAACGAAGCCAGTAAAATGAGTGGGGTAAAGTTATGTTTTATGTTTTGATAAAGTTTTTAGAAGCAGAAATTTTTTAGGGGGAATAAAGCCAAATAATTTTTGGCTTAGAAGATGCCTCATATTAGCCATATTTATCCCCTGTTTGTTGATCCATGCTAACCAGCGACAAAGCAAAACCAAAGCAAAAAGTACAAAGCAAGGACAATCGCTAAGCTTGAACAGGGAAAAGAAGAGTATACTGCAGCTTTGTATTGTCTTCTAGTTTCTACTGTTTATTTATTATGAAACACATTTTTTTAAATGAAGAAACAGTTAACCTGATCATTAAAAAAGAAAAGGAAAAGACGAAGCCTATATTAACTCAAAACAATAATAAATGTATAAGTAAGAATGCGTGAATATATATACATGCAAAAGATGATTAGTAGCACATATTTCGCATCCTTTTCGTCTTAAATTAATACTCAGAAAGAAATATTTGTAAAGAAGTACAAAGTCGCACTAAAGAAGCATTTTGAATAGTAAAAGTATCTCAATTCACTTCAAGAAACTGAAAAGTGAAAAAAAGTGGAGAAAACGCAATAAAAAAAATCAAGAAAGTTACTTTTAGTCATATAACTAACTCAAAAATGCAGAAAAGAGTATAGACAAGCCGACTTTGAAATGAAAATTCGCTGTATATAAGCCCACAATTTGTTCTGGTTTACACTTCTCTTTCTTTCTTTTTCCAGATTGCATATAGATTTACATATAAGGAAAATATATGAGAACCTCCTGAATAGAGGAGCTGATCAAAATTGACAATCTTTCTTCGTAACTTGATACCATTTTCTTTCATGAGGTTTATATCGCACCTCATAAGCCACTGCTTAACGTTCGAAACTATGAACTGAATGTAAAGTTTCTATTTAAAAAAGCGCTTAATCACTAAAAGACAATATTTTGCTTCCTACGCCATGAATTTCATCTATAGAATAAGCAGAGGATTGTATAGACAAAAATGTATACTATTGTTGAAATAAATCTATATCCATCTTTGCTATTATTTCCAATATAGTAATCACTGCATTCATGGTAAATAAAAAAAGACCTGATGTTCGGTTCTTTCTCCAATTCACACGAACTAAAACCATTGAAAACAAAAATAGATACTAAACCATATATATGTATATAGATATTTATTTAAATACATCCATGGTGCGCACGTTTTAAGAATAAAATGTAAAAGGGATCAAAAGAAAAAAGAGAAAACTAAAAATGAAAAAAGCTAACAAAGGAAATGAGTCATGTAAATAAAAATAATATTAAACAAAAATCAACTTGGAAAATTAGAAGCAAAACGAGGAGGCACGAATTCTCAAAAAAGTAGAAAGAAAAAAGTTAAATATGGAAGAAGAAGAAAAAGGTTCGAATATAAACTCTGGAAGAAAAACAGATTGGGGGAAGGGGAGAAGTAAAATGAAAAATTAGTCGATTTTACTACGCATTCTCACTGAAAGAAAAAAACATATGTACCATACATATAATATTCACTGTTTTGCGTTCTTTTTCAGTTTTCAAAATAAAAAAAGTTACCCCATATAAGAGAAGTTATCTTCTATGTGGTGTGTGTATATCGCATCCCTTACAGGAATGCAATTTTACAAGCCTTGCCCACCGTTGATACCTCACGGAGGAAAACGCGGTTGTGACAGAAGCCCTCCGCTCGAGACACAGACGCTTCGCTGTTACGCCCGTCGCCGGTGAGGGTGGTCTCTTGAGCCGACCCCCCCCCCCCCCCCTCCCCTGTCTCACGGGAACGCCACGACGGTGGCCGGGCGGGGGGCCACGGAGTGCGCGGGGCAGGGGCCGAGGAGGAAGTGCCCCCCCCCCGCAGGGGGGTACCCCTCGTGCGTCACGAGCCGCCGGAGCGCGCCGGCGGGGCGGAAGGGGAGGGGGGCCCCGCGGGGCCGGCCCGCCGGCGTGTAGCGGCCGGGCGACGACGTCGGCCCGGACGGGGCGTGTAACCCGGGGCCGGCGGCGGCGACCGGGACGCCGTAGACCCCGCGCGGCGACGGCGTGGGCTCGGGGAAGAGGACGACGTAGGGCGCCGGCGCACGCCCATGCTGGGCGGGCAGGAGGTCCGCCCTCGGGCACAGCCCCTCCGTCGCGGCGTAGCTCCCCCTGCAGGGCGGCATCTGCGACGGCAACCGCGTCGGCCCCAGATGCAGCGGCGGGACGTTAGAGGGGTGCGCGTAGAGATTGAGATCGGACAACGGTATGAGAGTCATCAACGAAGGAGGTAAATAGCCCTCGGGTGGGAAGCTTGAGTAGGGGGAGGTCGTTTGGTTGATCAACGAGGGGGTTTGGAAGCTGGAACTGTTAGCAAAGGCAGCTGTAGTTGCTCGCTGCTGAGGGGAGCTGGTGAAGGGAAAAGACGCATATGCATTGGGGAGCGACCCATTCAAAAAGGGGTGCTGAAGAGCCTCCTGGCAACTCAGACGATACTGTTCGTCTAGGCAGAGCAAGCGAAGAATGAGGTCTATTAATAAAGCTTCCTCGGAGGAAGAGGACAGATTGTGTATATGGGATTCAGCATTTACTGTGCCGCTCAATATGCTAGTGTTGTATGTGTTGGGAAGCCTGTTAGTGCCTAAATTCAGGTTTTGTGGGTAACACTGGGGCTCGAGGGAATTCCGGTGCAACCGGAGGCCGCTATGGCGACAATTTCTAATCCAGTTACCCAGCTGCAATGCTATTGTTTGGTGGTTGACGCAAGCCTCGGGTAGGCGGAGCTGTTTACCGTTGCTATCTGAAGTCAGAGCAGTTTGAGACGGATACCCCGCAAGTTGGACAATGCATGAAAGCTGGTCCTCAACATTTTCTCCGGGAAAAAGGGTTTTCCCGGAGTAAAGCTCCGCTAAAAGGCAACCCATGCTCCATGAGTCAATCTTAGGAGTGTAAGGTATCCCACGGAGGACCTCTGGTGCACGATACCATAGCGACTGCACGTCATAATAGTCATTTTCGTTGAACTGTCGGACAGCGCCAAAATCAATTAAGAATGTATGGTCAAAATCAACCTCATTTTCGTCGGAATCTGACGAACTGCTGAGTGAAAACGCAACGAGTTCATCCTGGGCACAATTTTGGTAGGAGTTATTTCCCCCGTTGATGTAATTAGACTGAGTTATCTCATGCATAAACAGTTTCGATGCATGTTTGTCGATATACGTCGATGCCTTGTTCATAGACCTATCGCCACTGGGATGCTTGCGCAACATGATGTTTTCGGGTTTGATATCGCAATGCATGAACCCCACGCCATGGAGCGCAGTCAGGGCTTGAAGAACACGCTTAGAAACCTTTCTTATATCGGAAATTGACAATGGGCTAAATCCACGATCACGCAACAACTCAAATAAATTCCTGTCCAATAACTCTGTAACAATACACACGTGGCCGTTGTCCTCAAAGACATCTAACAACCTAACAGATTCTGCGTTATTGCTGAGTTTCTGCAAGGCACATATTTCATTCATTGCAGAACGTTGATAAGCAGGGTTGGATTGCGACACTTTGATGGCCACATCTATGCTAATCAACTGATCTGTACAAAGAAATACCTTGCCGTAGGTGCCAACACCAAGGACCTTTTTCGGAACATAGCGACCTCCCTTAAACGATGCTGGAGGTGAATAGGAGTTCATATATTTTACGTATTATTACCTCGTTCAGTAAGAACCCTATTAGTTTGGATTTTGCCAATGTTAAGGCGAAGGTATTATTGTCAGTACCTTTCTCAATGATCTTGGTGAATTTCGAATTCTATTGTCGCAAATTAATGGAAATATGGTCAAGCACAGAAAAAAATCAATTCGTATCCTATGAATTTGCGCTATGTGCACTTATTAGTCGATGGAAAATGAAATAAGGTCAATATACAGGATTACCTGAAACGAAATCGTTAGATCCTCCTTGAGAACTTTTCTGAAGCAAAAATAGAAAGAAAAAAGAGTAAATGCTTCCGAAACTATTGTGTATCACTGAACCTGATGAAAGGAATTAATAGAACAGACCTTAAAAGCAAATATAAGCAAGAGAAAATAAAAAATCAAACTTGGTGTCAATAAATTTACCGTTTCAGAAACAGTATTTCCGGTCCTAAAGTTAAAAAAAGCAAAAAGGAAACAAAAAAAAGAAAGTGAGAATAAAGTGAAGATAAATTTCCCTTTAATTACTGCTGATCCTGGCGATGCTATTTCTCTAAGATATGTTTAATAGAACTTACGTTCAAAAATATCTTCGTTATACTTTATTTTCTTTTTCACACGTATTTGTGAGCTGTGGGGAGTCTCCTCTAATGTTTAATCCCTTCCAAAAACGATAGAGTTTGGGATATGGAAAGGTACCTAGAAATTTTTGAAGTATTCCCCCTTGAGAGTTATCACTACCTTAGCTGTGTGTATGGCAGTAGCTTTCTAATTTTATACTCTGCCACTGTTAAAATCAAATCTTTAGAAAGCGAAAGACGTAATTTTGAGACTGACTTCAGTGATTCACTCTTTTTTAATGCGAAATTGTATTTAGTATAGATGCTCTAGGCATATATCTTGTGACAAGGAAGTGTAAAAATGTAAAAAAGGGATCGAAAGATGAATTTATCTCGGAATTTAGTCCACTTTAATTCTCCTTTATTGACTCAAACCACCATCAATAACAAGAAGCAAGACTTTTGCTTTGAAAGACGCAATTAGATATCTGTGAGCAAGGAAGAAAAATAGCCAAACATAACTACCATTCTAACTTTCTGCAAAAAAAAAAACAATATGAATGCACAATAAACAGTAAACGAATAAAAGATGGAAACCGAATCTTGCTCTTTTATTTCTATCCTCTTTCTGCTATATCTAGCATTTCCTTTTTTTGACCAAAGGATCCGGAAGAAACCCCTTCGACTTCCCTTCCCTTCTTTACTATTTCAAAAAAATCGACCCGCCACAACGCGATGCAGCCATCTTTGCTAGCTGAGGCAAAAACGTACACTCCTGCACTCTCCTCATGCAAGTCATCAGAGCTGCTCTCATTTATACGAGGCTGATATTCATAACACTGAGGTTGTCGAGGATCGAATCCAAAGGATGCCTCCATTGCAACTGCAGAGGGTGCAATGCAAACGCTGTTAACCGTTTCCGTATGAAAGGGTAGTGTAGAAAGAACCTCGCCTGTGCGTGCATCTAGCACTCGAAGACTGTGATCCCAGCATCCCAGCACCGCAAAATCATCTTGAAGTACTGCACTGCCCAATCCTTTGTTAAATTTACGCTGCCACACCGTATAGAAATGTATCGGTTCGCTTTGCTCTGTATCCTTTCGGTGTGTTAATGTGCTATGATTGAAACTATCATGAATAAGGCCTTCCTTAACCATCTCTGGATTTTGACATATCAGGCGATAGGAATGAACGCGGCCCTCGGTAGAAGTGACCAGGACTCGTTGTGTGTGATACAAGCACACCATGGAGGGCTCTGGGAATGCGCGCACGATGCCAAGGATACGTAGCATAAGATTAGTTTCCTTACATGGTGTCATTCCTCTGTTGCCGTGCTGAGCATCGTGGGAAGAAGCTTGATACTGGCACAACACAACATGGCCGCTCTCAAATGACACTATTAGATGGTGCTCATTTTTGATACAAATGTACATGATGGTGCCGCCTTTGAATCCCTTGCAGGTGCAAGAACTACCGAGAAAACGAAGGTTCAGGGTGCTGTCCACTGTAGCATTAGCAACTCTGGATGATTGCACATCATCCAGAAACGGTCTTGTATTAGGCAATGTGCAGTGCTGCGGACCTTGCTTCGCTGTTCCGCACGCACCTAATGCATCATGAGGGCCTATGACAGTAGTGTCGAGAGATGCATCTGAAGTATGGCCATACGTAGAAGGAAAACATTCGACCAAAGTATCCCGAGGTGTTTGGTGTTTTGTGCTTTCTTTTCCATTTATTGTTGATACGAATGAAACATGCCAGAGGGAAATGACGCCCTGAGCATCATGTGGCACGGCAAGGACGGTTGATCCATTACCATCACAATAGCTCGCAACAGCGCAAAAACCGTGCTGCGGAACCTGTACTGTATGAAGTAGGAGCGGTGTTGTATAGTTAGACAACGAAGACGGCTTCTCGTCGTCCAACTTGCAGTCCCAAATGTATAGGCGCTGATTGCGACATTGAGTAAATATATATATGGATTTCATATGTTTCATTTTGTTAGCATTTGGATAAAGGGAATCACGTAAGATGCGAAAACGACGGCGTGGCGGGCGCTCGGAAGCAAAGGAAGCACTCACAGCCCCACTATTAGGTCCAGCCGACTCCTTTGTGGATAGGGCACTTTGCTCTCCTGGACGTATAAGTGGATTTCTAGAAGCATTGCAACCCAGCACTGGTTTCATGATACTAGCGTTTCTGGGGCAAAAGAACCCCACAGCAAGCACACCTTCAACTGAAAGTGCTGACAATTCGTTTGTAGGATTCTGCTCTCCTGCCCATTTTGCTGGTTTAAACATCAGAAGTGGCCTTCGAAGTGACAAATCCCAAACAATGACTGTTCCACCAGTGTCGCCACTAATAAAAAGTTTAGATTCGTCATTGTTATCCGGCGAAGGATAAAATGAAGACGAGAGAATTGGGTTGTCGTGTTGCCGTAGCACAAAAAGCGGTTCGTGTGCATTTTTCCCACCGAAATTAATCATTACTGATTACAAAAATAATAGTAGACGCTAAATTCTATTTCCCAATACTAGTCTAAAGTTATCTCTTCGACCCCCCTCCTCGCACACAAACACATTAGGAAACAAAACAGAAAAGGAAAGAATCGAAATAATTAAGCATACGTTACACACGACTTTGAAACGTTAGAAAGGTGTATGATGCTATTTAGCTAATTGGTATTTTCATGTTGAAATTAAATAAAATCGATAAAATCATGATCTGTAAGGATCATGGAAGGCGGATCTTCATACATCTCAGGCTTGAAAAAGAACAAACTATTTAACATAAAACTAGTCACACATTTTTTTAAAATCTTAGTAAATACATATTCCTCGAATAACGTGTCTATTTTCAACCTCCATAACAGAACGAGCAAATAATAATAATAATAATGATAATAATAATAAGATATATATATAGATATATAGATATATAGATATCATATCGAGCACAAGTAATACATTGCTCTTTTTTCCTCGATTTTTAGCACCCCTGAAAGACGGAATAAAATAAAGTAAGTACATCAAAATATATTGACCAAAGAAAAATAGTAATTTAGGAAAATCCAAACGACTTGAGGTATAAAAATATATTACATACTTAACCATTCAGTTTTTAATTAATTCAGGCGTGCAAAATCCATGCAGAGCATCGCGTTCCACATTGTAGGCCTGTGAAGTATAGTAGTCAGTTGATCGAAACTGCACACTATTGCTCAAATTATCCAAAGGAACGTCACGCATGTTAATTCTGTCCTTTAGCGGGGTCTGGTTAACATGTAAAAGAGAATCAATATCTTCCAATATTTCTTCCGGAACTTGTGTACCCTCGAGGATAAGTGTATGAAGTTGTGGGTTAATTTTAAGAGCATAGAATAGGGCTTCACCAGAGGCCGTACCGATGGGATTTTGATCTAAATACAGAGCCTCTAAGGTATGATTGTTGCGAAGAACCTCAGCCAACGCGACGCACCCCACATCGGTGATATTGTTGTTCCCCAAATCCAGGGCACGAACGTTCGTTACGCTGCGGAGTGTTTGAGCTAGCGTCAAAAGTTCGGTATCAGTAAGGCTGTACTTGTTACTTTTGCCGTTCAAATTAATCATCTCATCCAACTCTTCCCCACGTTCGCATTTAAGGAGTATTTGCTTTAGCTTCAAAGACCCAGAGTTGAGCTTAACCAAATAGTTTATATGCTCCTCATTCTCATAAGAAAATAAATTCCCATTCGTATCAATAAACCGAAGCTGCGGAACGTTTTCCAGGCATCCAATAATATCTTTTGCGCCAGAATTATCGATCTGATTGTGCGAGAGGTTTAGAGCTTCAAGATTGGGGCATGTCGTAATTAGTGCGACAATAAATTTCACGGAAGCCGAAGTTAAGCTGTTATGAGAAAGATCCACGAAGCGAAGAGATTCGTTGTGAACGAAAGCGTCGCATAAAAGTTCACAGGCTGAATCACCAAGATCTTGGTCATGAAGATCAATATCCAAAACGGGGCACTCCATGTCATCACGGCATAGTACTTCCTTCAGGGCATGTGGCTCTCGATTTATAGCGAGAAGCCGATTCATTTCCTTCAGAATGTCTCCATCAAAATTATCATCAACAATTATAGATCGGATGGAATTGTTCTTCTTAAGAACAGGAATCGCATACTCCAAGGCCGAAACGGTAATGTTTGTTTCAGTTACGTCCAAGTACGATAACGAGTTGTTATCTGGGAGCGCCTTCATCAACTCAAAAAAGCTGTTGTCGTCAATAGGATTTTTGGCAAGATTCAGGCAGAAGATCTTACAGTCCTTATGGGTCAATACACTCTGTAAATGTTTACAACCCTCAGTTCCAATGTTATTTCCCTTTAAATCAACGAGACCCACAAAAGATTTGCCACACATCACGTGGCATAAAACTGCCATCGAGACGTCATCCAAAGCCCACTCGCGGTGCGTCTCGGAAAGCTCAATCTTCCCCAGTGTCTCATCGGAGTCCTGCAACCCGTAAAAAATCCTCTTCACTTGAGGAGCGTCACGGTTAAGGTCACACGCACGTTGAATGGTGGCAGCAAATTCTTCGGGGACACGGGTTCGACTCATGCTCACACTTCTCAGAGAATTATTTACACGCAGCATTGCTGGAAAATCTTTCACGCCATCATAACCAAACAAGTTGTTCGATAAATCCAAAACTTTTAAAGCAGTGTTTGCATGCAAGATCTCACATAATTTTTCAACACCCCGATTACCGATTGAATTGTTTTTCAAATTGACTTCTGTCAAGGTTTGGTTCACAGACAGTGCTTCAGAGAAAAAGAATGCACCAACATCACCAATAATGTTGTTTGAGAGATTTAATTTCCTGACAGTAGTGTTTTGTTGAAGTGCTCGGCTTAGAAGACCCAAGCACTCATCGTTGATCGTGACATCTCGCATAGAAAGGTCGATTTCTTCGGTGCCTTCAGAATTATTTTCTAAATTGACCAAAATGGAGCGCAGGAGAGGTGGTGAGCGGTTGATGCAAATAAGTCCACCAATTTCCCGGTAATTGTCCTCCGATATTCGCGGGTTTACATTTATGTTCATGAATTTGATTTTGGGATTTGAACGAAGGACATGTATGATGAGAGCAGCAGAGTCATCCCCAAGATCGTTGTTTGCCAAGTTGATTTCTTCCACACCACAATCTTTTTTCTGAAAAGCTGCAAACAGGGCCTGAATGCCGGCCAATGTTAGGTTATTGTTGGCAAGCTCAAGAACACGTAGTGATGTATTCACGGAAAGCGCCTGTGCAAGAAGTGGCATATCGTTATCATTGAGGCCAATGTTACTCAAGTTAAGGGTCACAATATCGGAACTATCACGAATGTAAGGCCAAAGGAAATGTACACACTGAGGCACATCTTTCACCCATTGAAAGTTAATTTCCGCTGCAGCTGGCGAGCGAGTACGAAGAGCAACGACGGCATCTTTTATGACCTTTGGCTGAGTGTTAAGTTCACATTCCCTTTCAATTGCAGCCTTGGTGTCCTTCTTAATATCGGTCCCAGAAAAATTCCAGGATGTAATTGCTGTGTTTGTATTAAATACCATGGATGGAATTTTCTGCGCGAACATATTGCTTATGCTTCTATTTTCACTGAAATCAATATGTTTTATTGTGGGGTGGTTTAAGAGATCGGCCGATTTTATGAATTCTTCGAGCCCAACATCAGTGATTCGGCAGTTTTGCATTATAACTGATTCCACATTGCTGTCTTTTAGCAGCAGTGCAACTTCAATTACTCCATTATCCCCTAAGCCTGTTCCTGAAAAATCAATTTCCCTCAAGTTTGGAATCCCACAAATATATTTGATGATGCGATTGTCCATGTCCAAGTATTTCATCCCCACAAATGATACTTTTTCGGCTGAGTTCATGAAAAGGGCACTTCTCAAAGACTCGGGGTAAGCACGGCCTTTAGCAAGAAAGTAAATACGAGTAATGTAATGCTCAGGGCAAGGATTCCCGGACAGGTCGCACATGGACAAATTCTGATCTTTAGTGAATAAAGAGAGTAATGATTTGCAACCACCTTCCCCAATTAAATTATTGGAAAGTTTCACTTCATTTATTGGGTATTTCGCAAGGAATTTGGATAACTCCTGTGCACCAACACAGGTAATTTGGTTCCCGGAAAAATTGAACGACTTGGCTTTAAAGGGGGAATTTTCAAAAGAGGCAATGATAATATTCAAATTATCGTCGTTCAAATTCAGATTGGAGCAATTTACAGATTCATCTGTCTGGTTTCTGAGCTTGGTAAGAAGCTTATTGAATTCGTCGTGGTCCATTGCCTTGAGTAGCGGAGTTTTACAGTGGTATTATAAATCAGCTTTTCGTTTGAATCAAAGTAAAAATTAAGGTTAGTAAAGAATTATTTTTTATCGCATAAATTTCCCAACTTTCAAATCATCAATAGTTCATGTTTGAATAATCCATATTAAACATAATCAGTACTAAAATATCTTGATCTTGGGGCAAAGACTGCAATATGTAAAAGTTCGAGAGATAATCTGATCCAATAATAAAAATAGTAAAAATCGCAATAATGGTAAACATTTGTTTTTAACTACTAAAAACTATAATAATAATTTTACTCTTAAACAATGACCCAATACCTTGCAACCCTAACTCCAAAACATCCCGAAAAGCCGCTTATGGGAAATAACAACACACCCAGTACTGCTATGTTAAAAATAAACTGTAGAAACTTATTTATTATTTATCCTTTTTCTTATTTTTCTTCAAGGTATTTCAGGTTTAAATATTCCTAAAGAATGATACCCATTTCAAGAAAAAATATCGAAAAAATTATCTTCTTCCTTTATCTTTAAGGGCCTCCAAAATTATTATTTAAAGAGACTAGATTTTCACTTGTCCATCCACACGCACCAGAAGCTCACATACCCCAGCTCCATCGTAGTTCTTGAAGCCTTTTCTACTTCTCACGACTCTACATGGATCATCAAAGCAAAACACAACACCATCTCCTACTTGGTAAATTTTCATTTGAAAAAAAAGGTGAGCGCCGAAAAAAATACGGATATCCTCTGGCTGGGTCAACTTTTAACCCTTCACCGCCCCGCCAGCGGCCATATTAAAAATAGCGAAAAGCGGATGCTCAATTTTTTCCACTATAAAAAATACATAGATTCAGAGAAACGCAGTAACCATTATGAGCGATTCCCCGCAATATTAAAATCACCCCCACCCACCCAGGGAGCACAGCAGAGAGAGACCGGAGGCTCATACAGCGCACCAAGGCAAAAGTACAAGAGTTGAAATATTTTCAGCAAATCCCTTCATGGAACGCATTCTTTGGGAAGCAGTACTCCCCGAACTCGGGCCTTTGCACACTCGCCAACGACACGCCACCGCGGGCGCCCCACGGGGCCAAAAAAACGATACCGGTCTAAACGCCCTCGGGGGAAAGATGGTCTTGAAAGCCCTTCCAAAAAGCACAATATTTGCCGTAATTTTCATTAATTGAGGGCCATTCGCAATCAAAAAGAATGTGGAAAGATGATTATTTGCGATCGTTATGCACTTGGAAGTCCACCGGGCACTTTTATTCACACGCAAAAAATGTGCTCTAGGAGCTTCCTTCCTTCCCCCAAGAAAAAACACGCGCACGTGATACATCGTCGAAGGCGAGCCATCAACCCCTAGATGGGTGCTATACCGGCGCTCTTTGTTTCAATTGTCGCTGTGGTGCTGTAATTTTTACTTGTCAGCGAAGGGTTTAACTTAATGAGACTTAGATCTCACCAATCCATTCCTGATTGTTAAGTCTTTACATTTAGTTTCAATTGGTGAAGGGTCTTGCAAAATATAAAGTTGGGGGGCGTTGTAAAAATACTTGGTATTTTTGATATAGGGGGAGCCACTGATTCAACTGATTGGGGCGAAAATTTCACCGAAAGGAGGTGGGGACCTTAACACTGAGTTTTTAACAAACGTAAGAGAGGTCGGAATATACAAATATATTCAAGGCTTAGTTAAGTGAATTTCACGCCCTGAAAAAAAAAACAGGATAAACGGGATTCAAAGCTTTTTAATTTTTTTGATTTTTTTTCTTCCATCTATATCTTCTTTTAGTTGAAGCTTAAATATGTATAAATGATAATACTTGGGCTTATCTAGTTATTTATTAGCCTTTATAATTATCGTGTGTAGTCTGGAATAAACCATTGTTTTTTATGTGAAGAGAAACTTATTTCTATCCTCCCTAATTTATGTCTTTTGGGCTTCTTTCATTTTGCTAATTTATCGTGCTGATGTAAAGAACGACAATAGATTATAGTATGCCCAGTAAAAATTTACAATAAATTTTTTTTTACGGTCAATTTACATGTTTTGTATGAAATATTTCTAATCAAGTAACATTTTTGTGTACTTTCAAGCATTTAAATAGTATCGTATCGATATTTTTTGCACTAATTTACAGAAACAACATGTGTGAGAGTAAAGTAATTAAAATGAAAGTGGGCTTGTATTTTTATTTATGTGAATATAGGTTTCTATTTTTTTTCTTAGAGTAATTTCTTCTTTTTCCCGACCTACTTGCCTTATTACGTTCCACCTGGAGTTTTCTTGACAGTTACCAGAAAATATAATCATTGTCGTTTACGTTTCTTATGCGCAGTCTCAGTGAAGTTGATAATGTTCGTTATTGAAAATTCTCAAACTTAAAAATTTGGCATACCAATCGATTTTAATTTTCGTACTATCGGGGGGGGAGTTTTCTTTATAGGTATGCTTTTTATTTTACCAGAAAAGCAAACACAGTGGAGATGTTTTTATCCTGTTACTTTCCGTTTTTACAGCTAAATTGAGCAATACTTAATTTTAATTACAACTTTTTGAAATCATTGCCTTTAATCCTTGTAATATTTGTAGACTTTCTGAATTTTAATTCTGACTTCAGTTGTAACTGTGGTATATATACTAGAAAACAACCATACAACCAAGTTTATGATCATTTGTAATTGCTATACTGTGTACTTCACACGCCAAAATGTATGCAATTTGCTAATTGTTATAACATTTCTAAAGAGGAAATAATTGTATTAGTTTGATTCATATTCAGCCTTTTTGAGCGTTGAGAGCAATCATGGAGAATACACGCCTTCAAAGATGTCGGAAGCGTTTTGCGAGAAACAAGTAAATCTTCAATTATTTCCTTCAAAAAATGAAACCATACACTTCTTAACAGTAGAAGGAATGGTTAAGACAGAGATCATATATTTAATAGTCAATATTAATATCTATTGACGTAATTTTTAAAAAGGTATTTCATCAAGGATTATTTTACGCTTTCCAGTTTCACATTCACTAGCTTTGTAGAAGAGCTGAATGAAACTGAATTTTTCCATTTTGGTAGCCCAATATTTCTGTTAATGACATTTAATAAATTTATGCTAACCGAAGCCGTTTTCCGTGAGTAGCAAAGAAAAGTATTCTTTTTTTTTTTAACCATCGCAGTACTATAGTTGTGTATGCTGTTATTGTGCTTAGGATCATATATATAATTTACAGACATTCAGAGGGAGGGATATTCGGGTTTATCATGACATCAAGACCGTGTAAAGGTTGAAACACATACATACAAGTGCATTTTTAAAGGAGAGAGTTGTTGAAAGGAATCAATGGAATAGACAAGATCGGAGGTGTAGCAGCTTTTATTTTGGGTGATGAAACATACTGAGTACTTTTGGGGGAAAAAGGTACGCAGAATTTGCACAGCATTTTCTTGAAAGGGATTTTCCAACTTCCTATCAAAGGCGCTATGATAATTCCATCGGATTTCGTTTAATGTGAAGGAGTTTTTTTTCACCATTATTAATTTGAGAGATAAAGGAGTTGTCCAAAGGCGATGAATTGTAACTGAAGAAGTCTCACCGTGTTATTGAGCTCTAAGATTTAGGTGCAGCAGATCTTTCTACAGGATGACAATGGTGTAGACGAGATCCGCCTTTATAAAGATGAAGATTTAAATGAGACGGACCTTATCCAGCTTCATGTA
>MJCC01000008.1:658075-671908 GCA_001766655.1 Phytomonas francai
TCCTATTTATTTCAAGAGCCTAAGCCTTCTGTAAAAGATCACATCCATACATATATATATATATTTATTTATTTATTTATTTAAAACTTTTCTACAAAAATAAGCGCCTCAAGAAAAGGATGTACCGCCAAGTTGAAGATACCCCTCAGCGCATGATGATGTATAGTATGCAACGTGGTTTAATACATCAAGTAGGACAAGAAATCCGCTTTGAAGAACAGCTTATGCAGGAGGCAGTGGCTCTGCAGGAGCTCCAAATGCAGGCTGCTGCCGCGGGTGCTCCCTATGGCCACACTGTGCAGCAGAATCAAGGTATAACGGATGAATGTTCCTATCCAAACACATATCATAATAGCAACTGCCTTCAAGCACCACATTCGGCGGGTGGAGACGGTGGACACGTAAACAACTTGCCGAACAATACGGCATCTGTCACAGGTTTACCGGCTAGAAATGTCAACGGTATGTATAATCCCGAGTTCTCGATGTGGAATGCGGAGTCAGCAGGGCTTGGCCTACAAAGTGCGTATGACGCCTGCAACTACAGCGTTTACAAGAACACAATACACTGATGTATCATGCAAGCGAAGCTTCCTATCTCCAGCGCAAAAAGGAGCTCACTTTTCGCTGCTCAGTGTCTTGGTTTCAGCTACCTACAGACCCAATGCTTACAACCCTTCTCGTTACGAGTGGAGGGAGAGGAGGGGGAGTCTCAAAAGAATTGAATAATTTATCCCAGTCGAGTCCCAAGTAAAGCAGATGCAAGAACTTCGGTTGGGTTGAACGAACTCCTCGTGTAGCATGGCCTTGTGCGACGGATGTGTGATTCGATAGGTGTGAGCTAAGATGAAAAGTTGAGAGTAATTGGTCTTGAATTTAATATTTGATTCCATTGTGTCTAAAAGGAAAAGTAATAAATGAATCGAAATAGATCTATGCTATCCTAAAGTACTGGCTTTAAGAAAAAAAATCTAAATGAAAACATATTGTCTGCACCGTCTTTTAGAAGTTCGCAACTGGTGAAGATAAGTCGCTATAATTCAGTTAAATATAGTGAAAATCCCAAGAGGCAAAATAAAAGTGAAGTGTTATTTTGGAAAAATTGCTTCAAGTATCTTTTCTCTGATTATGATTCTGGAAAGTCATATTGGAACAATTGGCTGGAAAAGCAAATCCAAGCGAAGGATTCATAGAATCTTTTTTCCGAAAGGCATATTCATCTACACAATTCATTGTTTTAGTGCATATATATTCATATAGTATCTCTTTTATCACTTTACCTAAGTGATTTTATTTAATCATCGTTTTTTTTTTTACTTGATTTAATTCGACTCATAGTTTATGGAAATTTTTGGCATTTTTCTTCATTGTTTTCTATATAGTTTCCTAATTTTTATTCCATGCATATAACCCTTCTATCCTTTAAAATGGAAGATGGAAATGTTTGTCTTTCACAAATTATGGCGTGATTATTCATGGAAAATGTGAAATTTGTGAGGAAAACCTAATTGAATGCAACTTATTATCAATATGTTCTGTTTGCAACACTGAACTAAAAATGCTTCCTTGAAATTAAACTATTTTCTTGTTTCTTTGTTTCCCTCGATCACAAGACGTCTTTTGCTATTGTTGTCGATATTCCCAACCATGGTATCGTTTCTCCATTAATGATGAGCTTCCTATTTTTTTTGCCTTTATTTACTACACCGTTCTTTATTACTATTTTTACGATTAAGATGAGGTTCTTTCTGTTGTTTCGTTTCTAGGATTTTTTCCCATATAATTTTTACATCAGATTTTGACACTTTTGGGCGTTACCTTTGCATACATGCTAGTATATTGAAAGGATTTAATTACTAATTCTCTCGGCAAGCATCCTTGAATAAGCAACTCAATCCAGGGTTATTGATGTATACACAAAATTAAATTAAATATCTAAATCTCCGCTAACAGGACCCTTAGCTTCAAAACAAAGTTTGTACTCGCGATTCTATAGATCTCAGATCTACTTTACTTCCCAACAAACTGAAACAAGCGGGCTTATACCACGCACCATGAAATACAGTGAACAGGAAAAGGCCCATAATACCTCGTGGCCCAACGGTGCCAACCACTGGTGTGGGGATTCCCGTCTAAACCTGGGGGCCGCGACATCGCTGTCCACCTTTGCGGGCCACATCTACAGGTGCGACCGCAACGGCTCCTGTGCTCAGGAAGCCTACGTAAGCACTGCCGAGGAGGCTGTGCGTGCCTATCATGCCATGTTTCCCCCTAATATCCGAAATGCTGCTCAGTGCTCCGAAGGGATGCCTTCAAGCAGCAAGACGTCTTTTGTTTGGATTGATCTCCATGGTGTGCCCCTGCCCCTTCACGATTCTACCAACGCAGGCGAGAGGAGTAACGCTATGGATGATCTTTGGGAAGCTCTGCAGCTTAATCAAGAGCATCGAGTGAGACTTCAGGATGAGATAAAACAAGAATATGAACGACGAACGTTAATGCTTGGAAAAAAGGGGCTGGATGTCGGCAATACCTTTTCCCATGCTATACCCGTAACACACCTTGATAATGGTGATAGGGTGCCTAATACTACTGAGGAGGAAAAAATTACACAGTCTTCGGACTTTGAATGTTTCTGTCCGGTATACAGTACTGATGATGGCTTGGAGGTCCTAGACTATCCTGACACTGTCGATTTATTTGCAAAGTCTAACCCTATGAATTCTAAAGGATGTAATAAAGAAGAGTGTTATGCAGCATTGCGTGTGGTGACGCTGCTGGAACACACTGTCCATCGTATTTCAAATGTGGAAGAGCAGGTGCACTCTTCTTTCTTGAAGACTGAGGATAACAAACAGGATATTTTCCATGAACTTTCTTATCGTACAGATACTCGCCACGATAATCCATTCCTGAGATCGGTCAACCCCTTCGGTGATCCTGCCCCTTTCATCAATTTTGAAGACGGCCTCCGCAACAGGTGTGATTCTGAAAGTTCTAGGAACGATTCACTGGATCATTTATTGCTTGAGAATGATAGGCATAGCGGTGCCATGTGTGTTGGAGGCGATAAACACACTAGGCCTATGCAATCCGCCATCACTCATGTCTTTTGTTTTGAGGGTTTGTGTGTTACGTGGTGCCCTGGAGTTACTTCTGCCTCTTGGAATGATTGTCGGTGTGCTTGGCAGGTGAAGAACTGGAGTCAGCTGCGTGAGGCCGTGCTGTCTCACTATATTTACTCTACGCAGCACTTACCGCAACCGGAAGTGTCTGAGAGTGACGCTTTTCACATTACAGAGAAACTTAACAGGGATGAAGAAATTATGACTACATCCTTTTTTGTTTCCCTGCTTATGTCAACTGTGTGCTACACCTACCTCCCTAACATTAATGCTGTGTTGAGCGAAGTGGAAGCTATTGATTCCATGCTACCCTTAATTCTACCTAAAATGGAGGGCGACCAGTCTGATACGCACCGGCGCATTTTGATGCTTCGGCACAGGCTCGCAAATCATCGGCGCGAGCTGTTTTCTAAAAAAAAAATGTTGGATTCCTTGAGAGGGCCATCGGTATCCATGCTGGCAACCTTCATGATCCAACATCCTCCCTCCAATCACGACCAGCTGGGGTTATCTGAGGTTTCTACGGCATTGCACCAATCCTCAGTTTCGGCGGCTATCAATATACTGAATGCCACTAGTGATGTCATTGATCAAACGCTTCATAAAATGGATACTTCGCGCATAGTGTTGGGTAACACCACTATCCTCTACAATTCTAGCGTGATCTCAAGTAACTATGAAATTAGTAATGATTCAGACTATTTCATGGTGCTAGTGCACTACATTTTTATAACTATAATGCCTGCGCATATAATCGTTGCACAATGGGGTGTAAATGTTTATGTACCTTTTAAAGAGCTTGATAGTCTTACTCCATTTTGGGTTATTGTGGGCACTCTTGTTACAATTTGTATAATTGCGCCGATATTCCCATTCTGGGCGTACTACACAGGAAGGATACATCTGATAATATAAAGTGTACATATAAACAGGGGAGAAAGCAAGTAATTGATGTTATCACAATTACGAAATACCATGAAGCGATCTACCTTTTGTGAAAAAGGAGTCTAGCACCCTTTTTCTTGCTTAGTTAGATTTTCTGAATAAGGGTTTGTGAACGCGTTTTCAAATATTAGCAGTGTTGTAATATTATTTACTGTATTTCGTTTCAACACTACTAGAGCACCCTTTACAAAGAGGTATCCAAGAGAAATAGCGCGGGGAACACTCTCAGTTTCGTGTTGCTGCTCTTTTGCACATAGTTTAATCGTATTTAAAGCCTTTGGTAGGGCCAATCATATGTTATCTTTGGTTACTATATTATTTGTCAGGATATTCAATTGAGAAGGTTAGTTGACATAATTGCTTTGTAACTTAGGTAATGTATGCTATTTGATGCCTTTTAATATAAAATCACAAATATACTGCGAAAACTTATTTACTATGGTTCATGGGAAAGGTTAGAAAAATGTAACCACTTTTAAAATTTTATATTCTTGCACAGATTCTTATACAATGAGTATGTAGGTGATTGAAATATAAAAGGGAAAAGTGGTAAGATATGTGCGCAACTTTCTTGCCCTCATTCTGTAAGATTATTACTTCATTGTTTCATACTATTGAAAAGAGAAGGGTGAGATTGTATGCGTTACATAGCTTTTTTTTACATGAATATTAATGTGTTGTTAAAATGCTGAGCATAAATCCTTTGCTTAAAGTATATAGTGTGTGGATCAAATTGTAAACTTTTTTTTGTTATAGTATTCTTAGCATTTTCCATGATTATAAACAACATTCCTTATATATACATTTTTTTCCGATTACAATATTTTGAAATAAACATGTATGTGTTGAACGTATATATTTGGATAATCAAAGGGTATATAGTTCTTAAATCTTTTATATGGAATTTTCGATACTTTTATGATTTAGTTTCGAATGACACAGGGGGAGAAATGTAACTTTAAGTGGAATTTATTTCTTTGAAATACGTTTGTCCAAAAAATCTGTCCATTTTTTGATTGTAGTGGAATATTTACTAGATCTGACCTTTTTTTTTTACCTTTTTACGAAAGGATCAAAAAAAGGAGAAAATAAATTTCACTAGAAAGGGGTCTGCGCGTCTCTTAGTATAGTATTTTATTTTGGCTTGCTTTCCTAAGGGTACCTGTGTGGAGGCTCTAGATACTTTTAGACCTATCATATATAGAAAACAAAAGGGTGATGATGAATATTAAGAATCAATCTCAGGCCTTTATGGAAGAAATAGACATCTTAAATGGCCTAGAAGTTGTTGATGATTTGGTTGTCCCCACACAGACGCAGCTAAAGTCATTGGACGAAGTCGCGACGGTGGCACTCACCTCTTCTGAGAAAGGTAACCGTGATTCCGCTGCACGGCAGCTTCGATACCTTAGCACATATGAGCATTGGAACACGACGAAAGCACTCTTGACTGCTGCTACAGGGTATCGTTATTTGCATTTCATGGTGTGCAAGGCAGCTCTCTTTCTTGTGAGCAACGAAATTGGGCCTGATGAGCGTCGTGAGGTGCAATACATTGTCCTAAATTATCTTAAATCCTTGAGGGAAAATGGAGAAACGCTGAAGCACTATGTTAAGCACGAACTGTATGCTATTCTTGCTTCCGCTACCTACTTGAATTGGAAGTTAGATGTACTGAGCGCGGAGCAAGATGACCAGGATACCACCGCCACTGCCATCAACGGCACAGAAAATGGTGGACAAACGCCAGTCGGTCGTAGACGGATAGCCACGATATTAGGATTCTTTCAGGCGTATTTAACACCTGAAGAGTATCTGGACTGTTTGTTAGAGCTTATTCCTTACTTTTCGCAGCAATGCATTAAAGTACCTATCTTTTCGACTCGCATGTCTTTTGTGCGGTTTGTGCTACCATTTTTTTTCGATGTGGCGGCTCATTTGTTGGATGTAGTGCCATCTACAGCGACGCAGGTATGCTGTGTGGCGTTAGAGTGCTTGGCTGAGCATGGTTCTGTTTCAGAGGACCCTCTCATTACCATCCGTCATTACCGCGAAAGCAGTATTCACCTCTCACGATGGGAGGAGTGGGCTACCTCATTGCCCGTGGCTTTACAATATAGCAAAAATATGTTGATCCATCACCCCACAAGTGAGGATGCAATTCTGTTCGGTAGACTACTGCGTCTGTGCTCAACACTAACGTGTTCGGAAGAGTCATATGCACTTTCGGTGCGTCCAGTAATAACACAGGAAATGCTATTGCTGTCCTCGGAGCTTTTGAGGGTTTGTCAGGGAAACAATGCGCTCATGGAGCATCTTCATTTGGCCTGTGATGTTCTCATCAACACCTTTGAGAGGGATGAGGGGGGTGTTTTGGCGTACCTTGTGCAGAATATTAACGTCATCAATGCGTGGGCCGACGCGACGCAATACGTCCTCTCCAGGTTTAATAATGACGAGGATGAGTTGCGTCAGTCGCTCATGCATTTGTTTTATTTATTCGCCGACAAGCTTCTACCAACTCCTCCGCGAAGGTGCCAGCGTCATTTTGATGATTTTCTCGGACATGCTTGTATTATCCACCCGTGTGACGCAGAGAACAATACGACAGATGCTTCTCCATCGTCAGTCCCAGTGGACCCTAATATGACTCGTGAAACGGATCAAATTACCTTCCTTTCTGGTGGTCCGATGGACTCAGAAGGGAGCAAGTACCTTAAGGAATTGGTGTTTTCCATTTTCACAACGTATTTCAATACTGTAGTCAACAAAACACACCTGAGGGAGGATTCTCAGGAGTTGCGGATGGAGGTGGGGGTGGTATTGCATAATGAAAAGACCTTGCTGCCGCTGGCGAGTATGCTTTTCTGTGAGCGAATAAACTTTCTGGACTTCTTAGTAGACCGGTTACGGCACGGCATAGAGGATTATTGCAAACTCGTGTCGATCCGTGAGGCGCAATGGTGGAACACCGAGATTGGCATCAGCACCGTCAACGCCGTTTCGAAGCCGTCCTCGTCGAATATCACAACACAGGAAGAACGAGCACTAATGTTGTTGGTCGAGCGTTTTCCAGATGTAAAGGCTGTAATATCTGGAAACACTACATATCTCACCAACGCTTGTGATAGCAATAGTAGTACTACAAGGGAAGGTTTGGATAATATGAAAGGAATTCCGTCTCGTGAGACTGTGGAGATGCTTTTGATGCGAGTTACTCTTTCACATCTTTCGGTAATCATCTCCATATTTGCTATAGCCATGGTAAATGATACTGCCCCTGGTGATAATTCTGTGCTGGAGCCCATAGCCAGGTTTTCTCGACAATTATTAACTGGGGATGACAAGCTCACAAATAATCTCCTTCAGTGCCTTTCAATTATGGGTACCGATGCTTCGGGAAATTTGGCTCCCTTTTCAAGAACCAACACGGGAGACAGTAATCAAGCACAGGTGCACCTCGGTGTCCTACGTGCCCTGTTCTTTTTCTGTAATTGCGTGTGTGAATCCTATTTCAGCCGACGTCCAGAGTTTTTTGATATCTCTCTCGATTTGCTTCGCTTTGTGTACCTTTACCATAGTGACGTACCGTGTCTCGTAACAGATGCCAACCTTCTCCTCCGACGCATTATCACAAATGGTAGTAGAATCAAGGATTTCCTCGGCTCGGACAAACTCCTCGCCGTGATTCGGGCCGTTGCGCAGGATGCCATGCCGTCCCTTCGTGCGGCACACAAAGCGGACCCTTCGATTCCTTTATTACCTCAGGAGGTGAGGAGTGGATTCTTCACCGCCTTTATGGCTCTCGTTGAGGCGCGCGAACACGAAGGGTATAGTGTCGAAAACGTTATCTCGAAGCTAATCGCACAGATGATTTCGCAGGAGTGCCTATTCAGCAACCCAACGCAGACGTTTCTCGACCTTACTGCACTTTCCCGTGGAGTGAAACGGCCATCTACGCTTCTTGTCATCCTCGAAAGGGTATTAGATTGTAAGACTGAGTTGATGCAGGTAATGGGCAAAGACGTAAACTGTGCGACGCTCGTTGTCCGCTGGTTGGCTGGTTTGTGTACACTGGCTAAGGACCTACTGGACAATAGTGCTATTAGTGAGTTGCATTGGTCTTTTAGCAGTTTTGTTATGCGGGCTATCAACCACTTTTTCGATCTGATGTCCTTTCCTTCCTCTTTGACGCAATGGGAGGAGATCGACGAACGATGCGGTCTCAATGGTGATGGCTCCCCTGTCTATTCAAATCCCATGGTGCTGTTTGATTTCGACCCCGATCGCGTAGAGGCAGCAGTTGTGTACGACCTTTCAGACTTCCTCTATTGTATGTGCTGCGCACCATGGAGTAATATTGGTATTATGCATCACTATGAACGATCCACTGTAGAGAAGTTCTTTAGTGGCTCCGTGCAGTTCTTCACCTTTCTCCCCGTCGATATGCTTATGTCCAGTGAAAACGGAAGGAATCGGGTGTTTAACGCCATGCTCGCTGCCCTTATCATCGAAGCTCCTGTCTTTCAACAGCTGCATCATCTTTTCGTGCGGCAGAATCTCTGGGACCAGATTCTGCGTTACCTGACTAAGTGCCTTGCCTATTTTTATCTTCCTGTGATCCTCAAGTTGATGTTCATAATCGTGGATAAAGGAACTGTAGAGGAATGTGATGAGAGCCATCGAGATGCCGTGTCAGGATCTCTGCCGTCATCTTTCTATGTCAACTTACAGGAGCGAACCCTTGGCCTTGTTCTTCGCGAGATTGTTGTTCTCGTAGCAGCGTCACTGTACTTGGAGCAAAATGAATGCATTCATGCATTTTTCTTGATTGAGAAATGTTTCAAGCGTGCCCCTGCATTGTGCACGGACCACTTTGTTCGTCTCCTTGACGTGTGTTCTGCTTATCATAGAGTTCGCATTCGACACATAATGAACAGTGTCCGAGAAGGGCATGACTTTGGATTCTTAATGAATCTATACTTAGGGTGCTTTGGACAGTCTTCTAAGGTATCTATTCTGGCGGCATGGTAGGGGGTGTGTAAAACGATGTTTAGCTGCATGCTTTTTCCTATGAATAACTATTAAGAGGAATGACAAGAGAGAAGCAAGCTTCAGATGTGTTTTGTACTTTCGATTCATAGCTTTTTCGCTATTATTGGAGATGCATACATACATAAATGATAATAGGTATTATTATGTTACCCGTTTATTAACTTTTATATGCAGCTACGTATAACCCCTCAGAATCAGTTGAGATAGACCTGTGTAAGGTCTGACCATCTCGCGCTGAAAGCTATGGAATAGTCGTTCTATTTCTTGGAAGCAACATAAAAACGGATTACGAGTTATAAGGCGTATATGTCCAGGAAGTGTGTAAAAAAAAAGGATGCATACCATTGCGACAGCATTTCAGCGCACAGTAGTGTCTAGCCTACGCTGGAATTCTCACTACCACATACATATCCCTCCATTTACCTTTGAAATCAACAAATAATTAGCATGTTTTTGGGGTGTCTTGGGTAGGGCAGATCATTTTTGCTATCATTTAAAAAAAATTAGTTTTACGTATCCAAGCTCACCATGTTCGTGCGTCAGCTCGTTAATTGTTTTTTATTTTTAAATATGAAAGTAAGCTGATCATGTGCTTTTAATCACACATGAGGGATAGTAGCAAAAGGAACAAGACACTTTTGCAGTTTCTCTATGCTTGCGCGGGAAAAATTTTATGAATAATCTTGTGGGTCAACTCAGGACATGCCACAGCAAGTCATGAGTCGCTATCGAGCACACAACTTTCAGGTTGATTCTTAATTATTCTCTCACGCTAAACTGGCTACAAAAATTGTATTTAAGCGTTGACCTAAGAGTAAGGCTAATATTATTCGATTTCAGCTCCATACGTCCCTTAATTCCGCCACCACTTAATTGCAAAACAAGATTACGAATCTAAAGAATTCAATAAACATGACAAAAGTAATCAGATATCGAATATTTTTAACGCTTATTTTCGTTGTGTTCATTGTGCCATTAAGTTACACTATGTCAAAAAGACGTGAACTCCTGCACATTGTAAAGAAAAGTGTGGTTTGTTGAAGACAAGTCTGACGATGGTATTTACACCCTCAAATAGCTAGGTAGGGACTAAAATGATGCGTTACTTTTTTTATTTTGTGAGCATCGCTATAATTGCAAGAGCAATATTCGATGCTTAAAACTTCACAATTAAGAGTAGCATTGCAAAGATGAGGGACCCTTTTCCTTATGCTGTCCAATTTCTTGCTCTTGCTACCTACCCCCCCCCCCCCCCCCCCCCCCCTGCAGTTTCTATTATTGCTGATTTTCTATATTTAACGTATTTGTGTTAAAGCTCTATTTGTAGAGCTCCACTTTTGTTTTCTTATTCCTCTGTCGTCACTTGCTTGTTTACATGCACGCAGTACGACGGCTTTCAAAAGGAAATACTATTGCCTTGCTCGCCTTTCACATTCAATTTGCTCCTTAGTCTAAAGTTGTTGTTCTCATCATCACTTATCAGCTCAGGGCTGTGAAGCAGTGTAAAGGAAAAGAAAGTGAATAAATACAACTAAGCCGAAGAAACGTCTAATCTAGGAAAGGCTAGGGGAAAAAAATGACATCTTTTTTTGACAAGCCCACGTTGACCCTTCTGAGGAGACCATCGCTAACTCCAGTTTCAGAAGCGGAAGCCTTGGAGGGGAAGAAGTACATACTTGTCTACTTTTCTGCCCGTTGGTGCCCGCCATGCCGTCTATTTACCCCTCAAATACGCGCTTTTTATGATAAGTATCACACGGACAAAAATTTCGAAATCGTTTTCGTGTCTCTGGACAATTCTGCGGGGGAGATGCGGGCTTATATGGAAAGTGACCATGGTAACTGGCTGGCATTGCCATTCGACGAGGCTAAGGCGGTTGAGCAGAAGTGGATGGAGCAATACAACTTCCAGCGCATTCCCACACTTTTGGTCTTTGAAAACACACCAACTGGTGCGGATAAAATGGAACGGAGGTTGGTGACGCGGTATGGTCGGGATATGCTTGGGGCTTATCCAGATGGAGAAAATTTCCCTTGGCCAAAGGGGGATGCAGAGATTCAGGAGCACTACCGCGTCCTAAAGCGGAACATAATAATTGTGGTGTCGTTTTCAGTTGCACTTGGACTTTGGCTGTTTCAGCTATACGTAAAATACATGAATCGGAGCCTAAAAAATAAGAAGTAAATCGAATATAAAATAACGTAAGAGAGAAAAATAAACAATTATATAGTGTAGCTTGATATTTCTACCCTATTCTTAAATTTATCTACTTATTCTTTTCTGTTAAACTCGGTGAAACATGTCCTTTCCTTTCTGATTTAGCAGCCCAAATGAAGGCAGATATACGATCACTTTGCAATGCAAAGTAGAGAGGGGTTGTGCAGTATAAATTGCTGTTAGAGGTGATATTTCCATTGTGCTGATGTTTGAAGGTGAAAAGTGAGGTTCGGCTATTGGATTGCCATTTCTTCCGCTTTGTATTCACTAAGTTGGTGTTCTTGAATGGAAAATTCACAGTTGTCGTAAATTACAGTGGCAAGTACTTTTGTTTTTTTATATGCGTTGATAAGGAGCATAGCCAGTGGTGTGGAAACCTATTTTGATAAGGAGCACGCTTTTTATTCTTAATGCATCCAAAATAGGAAACTACAGAGTTATTGATGAATCCATGGTCAAGCTATATTTGGACTTGTATGAGCAAGCTTATTTCCTAAGCTAACGGTATATTAATGGCCTATGTGTATAACGCTTGGCAAAATTGGTTGACACTTTACTAGTATGAAAATAGATTTTCCCCTTCACCTTTTTTGATTTTTAGTCTTATTTTTTTATCATCATTTCCGTTTTTGTTGATCCACATTAAAGCTTTATAAGCAAACAGATAATATTAAGTCTGATTATTTAAGGAAGGTTAAGGTAAACCATAGATCTATAAAGAATATAAGGAACCCCTGATAAAAGATTCTTCACAATTTCCAATATAATTAGTTGCATTTTTCAACTGGAAAAGGGGTTTAGGAAAGCCCTCCTCTCTCTTCGTTCTTCCAAACAGCTAAACATACCTGCATGAGAGAGGAGGGTCACATAATTTCCACACTCCATTTTCTGTAGTTTTTGTATTTATTGTGAAGAAGCACGTATAATTCTTTTCAAGGAGAGTGATTTTTCTTCTTTCTCCTTCTCCTTATTTTTAGGATAATATTGAGGCATTTGTTTTACTTTGGCTTCACTAGATTTACCATAGGTAACTTTTGATTTTTTGTGTTTGCTTTTTATTTGCGCAGTAATAGAAATTGCATACAGGTGCGTGCTTTTTGGTTGCTTTCATATTCGTTAATTAGTTAGTATTCATTCGAAAGTGCTTCGCAGTGTAGACGCTATGTGGTCTTCTCAAAATATTGCCACTGCCATCTGCGCCATCTGTACTTTTCTAATTATTTGTCTTTCCTTGCTTTATGTAATAAAACACATTCTGTCTTTGCTTGCTTCTCGACGCATGCAAGCTTGTGAAGATGCGCGCGAAGTTGCCGTAAGTGCAGCCGATCGTGGCAACGTTCGAGGATTTACGAGAGAAGGCAGCGAAATTGAGCTGCAAAATGCAGAAGATTTAGTGGCTACAGGCAACGGAGCCGCCCAACGTATCGAAATTGTCGGCGTTGCGATTGAAAATCGCGTCCGACCGAGGGAACGGCTACCAAAAGGAATTGTTATCGTGCCCCACGAGGATGAAGAGGTATATATTGACTTTAGAAAACTGCCTGAGATTCCCGAGGCAGAACCGCCGCCACCGACCGAGGAAGAGATGCGTCGAATGATGGAAGAAAAAAGCCGCGTAGCGTCTCCGGAGTTCTACGGCCGTTCCGAGTACATCGAACGGCACAGCTCTGCACGGAATACGCCACAGCATCTCTATTCCAACTCCTTTTCAATTAAACAGGGCAACCACAAAGGCGGTACCGGGCTCTACGCGGGTAGCGTGAGCAGTTCGTGCAGCCTGCAGAGTTACTACGAGCCCACCGCTCCCTATGCGGTATCCTTGCACAATTTCCTAGAGCATTACCGTCATAGGCAGCCGTCCGATAATCTATTTCTCGGCTCCTTCCGCGAGAGAGGCGCTCAGCCCGGAAGCAGCGCCAACAATAGCCAGAACGTGGTCTACCCCGCGATGGAGAGCACCTCCGACGAGTTCGAGGACAGCGGCTCGGACAGGGCGGGCTCCGTGCGGCGCGAGGTCTGCGCGGCGACCAGCGAGCCCGACCCCGCCCTGCCGTGGCAGCGCATCCGCCGCGAGCTTCAGCCGAACAACCACGCCGAGCCCGCCGGGGACGTCCCGCATCGAATCCGCGCGGGGCCCTACGCCCTCCCGGCGAGCCCCGCGATGCCGGAGGGGGGCGCCCCCACGACGACCCCCCGCGCCGGCAGCCCCGCGAGCGGAGAGGGCGCCGGCCGAGTCTCGCCGGCCCCGCCGCCGACCCGCGGGGTTCGTGAAAAGCCGCCGGGGCCATCCGGGGAGCCCTACGCCGCCGCGCGCGCGCCGTCCCTGGAGGCGATCCTCGCGCTGCGGGCCCACAGCAACGGGCGCGTCAGCAGCACCTGACACGGCCGACAGATCCTGGGAAGGGACGTCGGCCCACCCTTTGGGGCGCCACACACTGACACACCACTCAGTTTGTGTGTGCGTGTATGGGAGAGGAGGGGGGGGGGGGG
>MJCC01000008.1:672068-687458 GCA_001766655.1 Phytomonas francai
GGGGGGGGGGGGGATGTAAAAAACGTTTTAAACATAAATCAATTTTCGTTTTTTTTCTTCCGAAAGAGTATTATTATTGACTTATTCTTTCTCTTGTCTGCTCATTTAGATCTACACATTGAGATGGGGGGTGGAACTGCCTAATGAATTAACTTCGAACCAAAGGCAACACATTAAAATACAAAAACCATAGAAAGTATTATGTTGAAAGTTTTGATCAACCTTTCGTTTTTTTTATTTATTCTGAACGATGCCTTTATGAGAGAAGGAATATAATAAACACATTTCATATTGATGCTGATACGTAATTCATGAAATATGTGTTTTCCACTTCTACGACTGAATGTATTTGTATATAAGAATGAAAATGGAGTGAAGTTGAATCTGTATTCTATGTCATGTGAAATCATTCTAAAAAATAGGAAGTAAGGCTCCGCTTTTATTTTTATTTTCTAGTAAGCGTTTCCTGATGTTTTATCAGACTATTCTGATGGTCAGAAACTAGGAGATATATTATTGATGTAACAATGTCCTGTTGTTGTTCGGCTCAAGGGTTTTTTTCACGCTTTAGGGTCTTCTTTGATATTTTGAGGTATACATGATTGAAAAATATCTCTATTTTTTCCGCGTAGCCTTGGCGTTTCTATCACCATTGTATGTGTTTAAATTTGTGATGTAAACTGGTAAAGAATAAAATTAAACGTTTTTATCTTTTTAGCGCTTATTCTTCAAATGCCTATCAACGTTGAAGTTTATTCTCTTCCTTGCCCTCTAATACTAGAGCTTCGAATCAAGATGGGTAAACAAATACGAGAACTTCAAAACACGACTTTGTGACTCTGTCGGTTTCCTACGTTATGGGCATTTTCTTTCCCTGTTGAGTTGCTCTTACACCTTTTTTTGCTTTCTGGTGAAATGCTTCTCACTCCTTTTTTTCATAAATCGTTCTGAAGAGGCATAGAGGACCAATTGCTTTCCTGTTGTTGCTGTTGTGTTTTTGATTTCAAAAATCTTTCTCTTTGGCTTGGTTCCAAATATATAAATCAGAACTATGATGTTTGCGATGAAAGAATACTGCTCTCTCTTTTTCAACAGAAAAGGAAGATGATATAGATAGTTAAAAATTGGAAGCCCTCTAGCTTCGATTGAGACTGGTGACGGTATAGGACTATTTTTATTCTTTCGGTCATTCTCTTATTGCCTTTACTTCACAAAATCACTCTTTGAATTAATAACGATTAGGGTATTGAAGATGGTTTAAAGTATGATAGCTGTATACTAAACCGCACAACTCCCCATTTCTGGCAAAAATAACAACGCTAAGGACACGAAAGCGCTATGGAGAAGCTCTGATCAAATCTCTTCAGAAAAGAACCTCTCATAGTCCCTGTTCTGGGGAAGCAATTGCGAGTAGACATGCGAATTAGGACTGTAGGGAGAGGGAGGGGAAGCTTCTTAAGGTAGTCTGCTCTTTTCAAATGCATTCTCTTTGTAGATAGACCATGTATAGTTCAGTTTTGTGGACATGATCCAGAGACCGTTCTGGAGGCTGCACGTCTTGCGGTGCGAGGTGAATGCGTGGACTTGAGTCATCCAGGTGATATTTAACATTTCCCCCCCCCAATCGCCCTTATGGGGAGGGGGGTACACCGAGGAAAGAGGTCGAGGGGGGAGGAGGAGTTATACTATCAATGTGATGCGGTAGATATCAACTTGCGCTGTCCACAGGGCATTGCGCGCCGTGGTCACTGCCGCTCTTTTCTCATGGAGGATTGGGATCTTATCCATACGATCATTCATACACTACATGTTGAGCTGGAGGTGCCCGTGACGGCCAAAATACGCGTCTTCAACTGCTCAGATACCACTAACTCAGCCTCCGTGGATGCAAATGCAGAGGTGAAGTTTGATGAGATGCTTACCATCTATTATGCACAAATGATTCGCGATGCTGGAGCACAGCTACTGTGTGTGCACGGCCGTACACGTGCGATGAAAGGACAAAACAGCGGCCTCGCTAATCTTGAGCTCATCCGACGTGTTCACTTACCCTTGGGTGGAACCATCCCGGTTATCTCCAACGGTAACGTACTGTGTTACCAGGACGTGTTGAAGAGCCTTGTACAAACAGGATGCGAAGGGCACATGGGTGCCGAACCGCTACTTTGGGATCCGACGCTCTTTAGTGATCCGGACTACCCCGTTTTCTCTGGACGTCTCTATGGTGCCAACAAAAAAGCTCGCTTAGCCGCACTAAACACCGCGCTGAACTACATGCGATGGGTGCGACGCTACCCAATTGACATAGGCATGGTTAAAACGCATCTTTTTAAGATGTGCTACCACAGCTATGAGTTGCATACCTCTTTCCGTGACTTTATGTCCATTTTTAAGACTCGCCTGAACATGATTCATGAGCATGGAACTAATAACGCGGATGCCAATCAAGGGACGTATGGCATTGCCGAGGAAAACAGCCCCGAGGAGGACGTTAACGTGTTTATTAATCAAGTAGAAGCCATTGAGGATCACCTACGAATGCTTGTGAAAGTGGAGCTTTTTTGTGATGTTGAGGAGGAGCAGCCCAAAACAGCTGGAGAGCGAAAGATGGAATCACGAACCCAACAGGTCGACGTCTTTGAGGGAGAAGGTTGTCTTGGGTTTGACTTTTAAGCTAATAAACATTAATTGCGTTTAAGGACCAGGTTCTAAATAAAATAAGTTGATACCATAAAACATTTTCATTCCCCCATATAGATCTTTAGAAATTGTTTGATTCTCTGTAGCTGAAGTCATAAATCCATGTATTGAAAAAGTAATGAAGCTGCTCTATTTCTTTGATCATTTTATCCTAGTTTTTTTTTTTTTTTTTAGATCCCCCAAAATATTCAAACACTTTTATTTAATAGGGTTTAATAAAGTGCTTATACTATAAGTGACTATTTTACTTTTCATTTTACTTCTACTTGCACATAGCACAAATACATAAGTAATTCATTAGTTCACTTACTTGAATATTTGTGTTTCCTATATCAAAAAAAAAGATAAAGGAATTTTTTTAAATTTGCAAATTGTTGAAGGCGTCTTTCTGTGAAGATACCAAAATGGCTTCTTCTACAAGTTTGATGAAACACTCTAGTACCAGATTCCTCCTGCGCATGCTGGTGCTTATTACTATAGTGTGTAATACCTTAGTGTTTGATGCTAGCGCGGCGAGTCTTGAGTTGGGTGCCACTGGAGTATCTGAATCCCCTTCTGCAGACTTTCGTGTAAGTTCCACAGCGGGGGCTTCTAGAAAAGTCCTTTACAGTCAATATACATTGCTTGATAAAACCTACTCGAGGACGTTAGAAGATCAAACGAAGCTTTTAGATAAGCGGTTTGGAAGACTGATAACCTCATCGACAATTGGTGAGGACAAAACTATGGGCGATTCTTCAAAATCAGACTATGTAGGTCTTTACACACCTCCTTACATGAACTTCATTTATATCAGCCCCCAAAGAGCAAATGCTGGAGTACACTCATCACCTGCGTTAACGATGCAAAAAAGAGAAAATTTAGCAACCGACGAGACATCCCAGAGACACATTGCTGTGGGTTTGAAGGACGTGGTGCGGCGAGCGCAAACACAATCTACTACAACTTCCCGTTCGAGTGATATAGATAATTTCCAACGTACTAACCAAGATATTTTAGAGAACTCCATAGTCGCACCGCTGCGACTCCATCCCCCACCACATCTGAAACTAAATACCCTACGCCAACTAGAAAAGGATGTTTATAAGGCTCCAACACATCACAAAGTACAGCTGCATGCCCAACGTGAGCCCAAAAGGTTTTTTGCCAATTCTAAAGTCCAAGAAACTATTATCGCTACGAATGAGTACAACACTATGATTCCTCTCACAATGTACGACACCGGTACCACAGTCATCTCTTTTAAAGGCCACAAAGATCACATCGTCAATGTGGTTCTTCAGCTCCGTGGTGAACGCTACGAATCATCCGGGTTGGATTATAACTGTGAAAATACGCGTATATCTGCACAGCTGCGTTCATCTGCTTCTCTAGTTAATCGTGGATATCAAAAGAGTGCCTCCGAGCTCTCATCCACGATGGCGGCCCACTCTGATCTCCATGACTTCGGGGGGCTTGGCGATACACTTGCTGGCCGTGAAAACGACGGAAACAGGGATAAAGGCGTAGTAAAAATTCAAAGGGACGACACTCTTTCTGCCAAAGCGCATGTACTTGAGGATGTTTACGATTTTGTTGAGCCCTATGAAGGCAATCAAAATAGTGTTTGGAGTTCCTTTGCGCAGTTGTTTGATACCTCACTTCTATGTGAGGTTTTACCGAGTCTCTCTATACGCGTTCCAATGGTGGGGGAGGAACGGGAATTTAATTTTATCATCCAAAGTAATGTGCATCCATTGTTTCAGAGCAAGTTTATTAATAATCAGAACTTCCTGGAGCCAAACCCCGGATGCAGCATGCGGGTGTACATCTCGCAGACTCCCGCAAAGCGGCTTGAGGTAAACCAGATTATCTTTGCTGTCGTCATTCCATTGCTTGTGCTGTTGATACCGCTTCCTTTTTTTCTACGACGAGCAGATATTATTCAGGTGGCTTCACTTGGTATAGATGTTGTAGACTGTATTTGGTACCCACCGTATCTTTTAAGAAAGATTGTTATCCTTGGGGCTCTTCGCCTTAAAAGTGCTGTACAGACGGCCTGGAATCAGCGTAAGCGAAAGGCCCAGCAGAAGCGGCTTGAGATGCAGCAGCGGGCGCTCTCAGCCCGGATGAATGCAGCCATGCTAGTGGCTCAGAGCCAGTCGTGTGGAGAGGGCACTCGACCAGCCAAAGGGGTTGACATTCCACTTGGACTCCCGGTACAACCTCAGCAGGCGGGGATCCTATCATCCTCGTCAGCCTTGGCAGCGGCAGATGTCACAGTAACAGGAGATGAGAGTAAAGCCAGTGAAGATGGAAAGGAGGATTATTCTGCAAGTCTGGGGGAGCTGCCGAAACGGAAACCTGTTGGGGATGATAAAGACTTCAGGAATCCACTGTGCACGTCTATGGCTACCGCCGAACCAGCGACTGCGGTTGTTGTCGTCAAGACGGATTTTCACCGCATCACTGAGGAAACTCCACCCTCCCGGTTTCATCGGGAGTGTGGTAAAGTGTACGATGCCGGTGGCAATCCCCCCTTCTCAGCTTCCCACGGTAAGCGAGGCATTGACGGCGACGCGGTAACCAGGCAAGAATCCACGGTCCCCTGCACTACCGATGATAACGGCCCGACCAGCCGAGAGCTCCTCTTCGCCACCGATCCATGTGGTGAAGGGGATAGTGGCGAAGAGGACGAACGCTTCTGTCGGATATGCCGAGATGGCGATGAGGAGGAGGATTTGGTGGCCCCCTGCAGTTGTACCGGCTCCGTGCGTTGGGTGCACCTCTCCTGTCTTGAGCACTGGCGGATTGAGAGCATCAAGCGCAATATGAACAACGTGAACACGTGTGAGATATGCAAGAGTCCTTTTAGGATCAAAATTCGGCGTTCAATCCTTATATGGCAAACCTGCAAAAGCATGGTATACGCTACCATCTTGATTTTCTCATGTTTGATTTGTTTTATATTGGTTCCATTGATAATATATGGTGTCTTTGGGGAGATATCCTGCGTTGCTGAGTATCATCGTGTGCCCTACACCACTATATTCAAATTGGATGGCCTCATGCTCTCATTCTTTATATATATCGAGATCATTCTTGCAGTAATCTTTGCACGCCTCATCGTCTACAGTTGGTTTCGGAGCAGTCCAGAGGTTGAGGCTTATGTCGCTGAGGTACACGTCGTCCCACGATTCATGACATGGCTCAATATCCTAAAGATTGCATTTGTGACAATGGTTTTAATTGCCCAGGCGATTTCTGTTGGGTACTTGGTAAAGTATTTCATGTATGCCACAAGCTATATCGTATGGAACTGGGAGGCTTCTCCGTTATTAGGGGGCATAATCTTTGTTGTGTTTATATTTTCAGCGATAGGAATGAGCGCCTCACTTCGGGAGCAGTGGATGCAATCACGGATTGCTCAGGGAAGGGCTGAAGTGACAAATGTTGTTGCGGAGGATTTGAATTCCAACAATAGCCCTCGCGTGAACCACAGAGCCGAAGGCACAAGGGTTGTGGTGAACAGGGTGGGCTTTGGGTTCTCGTCAGCGTCACAACGGGAGGAAGTCCGTGAACAGGAACCAGGACGGTAGGTTTAACCCGATGTGGCAAGATTCCGTTATCAACAGTCACCACCACCGTGGGCGCCGTTTCAGTATCTCCCAACACTTCTAACTATTTTACATTAGTTACACTGGGAGAGGTCAAAGGACCTCGTAGCAATTAGTTGAACGGCAATTTCAGTGCATTTGAAATTCAATGGTATACCCCAAGGATTGTTGTTGTGTAGCTCTGAATGGTGGTTTTTGACACTTTTAGATGATAAAATCAGTTTATCGTTGAGTTTCTTTTTTTTTTTTAAAAGAAAGTATCTTAACAATTTTAGGCGTATTTATTTTGAATGCAAGTAGGCTAGAATGCATGAATATTTCATTTTCAGTACTTCATTTATCGAGTAAATCTGATTAGGGATATTCACAATAATTGCGTTTAGTCTTGTGTTATTATTATTAAGAATATATCCGTATGCATCTAAGCGTGCAAAGCAAATACCATTGACAACAAGCAATGGGGTTAATAGAAAATTCATTTACGATCATGGAAGGAGTCAACTGAATTTAAATGAGTCTGAATAAGACGTACCAGTTTAAAATTTGTTTAGGTAGCTTTTGCACAGGTTCTAATTTTCCTTGATTGCGGTTATTATTGTTATTATTTTGATTGCTGGAAATAAATGGGGTAAACAGAAGCGGTGTATGCTTTTTTTCATTTCGATTTTTTTTGTTCACAAGGCATTTTCTATGGTGTAATATGGAGGAAAAGGAGAAGGGTGATCTTTTCTGCTTCATAATTTCGCTTCCATAACGACAAGACATGTAGTTTTGTCGAATTTCTTTTCAAACTATTATGGGTTTCCTATCAAGCATTCTTTTTTGCATAATGTTTATGAAATATACATAGTTTCTCTGCATAAAAATGGAGGTTTTAATCCATAAATTCGCTTAATCTCGCTGTGTATATTCCATTTATGAAGAGCTCAATTTTTCAATATTTGATACATTTTTTTCCGAAGTTGCTTTTACGGCTATACTCTTTTATCTCCCCTCCGCAAGAAAAATGATTCCATATTATTGAATCTTTTATTTTATACCTATTTATCTCTATTTATCTGTGCTTAGCATTCTATCAAAAAGATATCGCTTTAGCAAGAGGCATTTCGTTTGTGAAATTGGTGAATTGAAAGCTATTCCGCTGGGGGAACAACGCTGTAAATCTAGCTATTTCAAGAGAGTGTACGTTGTAAAGGTTGTATCTATCCACAGCTACACAGGTCTTTCTCGCATATTTTTTCCTATTTCGATACCCGCGCAGACCACTTTAAATGGCCAACCACGGCTGGCAAAAGGGTCAATGGAGAGCTGAAAAAGGTCCTCTTTGCGGCCGAAAGTCTCTTCTTGATTTAAACAGGGCGAGTAAAACGAGTATTCACGATGACTGGCAATCCCCACCGGAGTACTTCAACGAGCGAGGTCTGGGGCCTGATGTAGCGGCCTCACGTTCGCTGAAGTTTTTGAAAAATGATTGTATTTCTGCTCAAGTTGCCCCGTCGCGGGCGGAGAAGCTCCCCATATCAAACGTGGATGTATCCCTGTACAGAAAATCGAGTCGACAAAGTCCACAGTATGACAAGGATAAGAATATATTCTCAAAATTGGAGCCTGCGCATCGGCGTAGGAGTAGTCGTGCTGCAGGCCATAGGAGCTCAGGTTCTCACGGTAACGCGAGCCATGCGCAATCTAAGACGTCTTTCTCATCATTCTCTTCTTTTACACCCGTGCGCAGTGAACGTTTAACAGATTTGGTTTCCGTTAAAAAATCGGCTGAAGGAAGAGCCACAAATCATAATAGGGCTCGCGCTGCATCGCCTGGCGATTTGTGGGACCCTTTTTATGGTCAGTTTGACAAAGACTTAGGTTCTATGAATTCAAGGCAATTGATCCCGAGTGATCAAAACTTCTCAAATTTACCCTCTACGGACTCTGCTTTGAGGGATAAACGAAAATTAAATGGGGACATGCCTTCATTAAAATATGGAAAATCGGTGAATCTAGAGAACGGGATGCTTGAACGGGCTCATGATGGTTCCAAGAGCTCAGTTCTGAAGAATTCTAGTTCACATATAATTAGCGGGAGTTCAAGTTTTCGCGACGTAGTGTGGAGGACCATACCCACTCCGAAAAAGTTTGGGATGCGTCGTGTCCCTTCAAGGACTCAGTTTTCCAGAAAGAACTCGACCTCAGGGATCAGCTTCCCGTATCGTGAGGGAAAACAGCGTCAATCTAGCGCCGCGAGCAATAACTCTCAAGCAAGCAACAGGAGCGTCGTGTGGTCGCGCCTTCCGAAGTTGCTCCACAACCACCCTGCCGTACCGGATTCCAGAATATCAAGGGTTTCTCATTCAAAATTGAATGCGAATCTGTCCTTTGATGGCTCTAGATATACTCAGTCTTTCAATAGAAATAGCGGAGGGAATGCTGATCGCATTTATAAGAAAATGTACCACATCAGTTTCAAACAAAGGTCAGACTCAAAATGGGTCAACAGCCTCCGTGGTGGGAATGGATTTCAGCAGAAGCCCAAACCCCATAGGACTGGGGGCGCAAGCAGCCTTACCTCAGGTATTGTAGACGTCCCCCTAACTGATAATTTGAGGTCGGCAAGTGCCTCATATAGTAGCTCCACCATAGGGGCGTCGAGTATTATGAAAGGGTGCAATAGTACAGTCAAACCACATGTGACATCCAATACGCGAAAGACACAGAGAGCTGTAGGCATGAATGGGATACTGACGAAAAGGCTGTCGAAGACAGAAGCGAATAGCGCTGATCAACATTGCATCAGGAGATCAATTTCTGATTTAAGTAAGGAATTCGAGCACCCTGTCGGAAGTGAGAGTAGAGTCTTGCCGAGTGAAATACGTACACTCGACGTACATCCCTTTGCAACAAGTTCTAGTAGCTCTCAAAAAAAAGTAGGAGGAGGGGATGTCAAAAATGTGCAGAGGATTGACAAAGATCCTTTTAGCCGATATCCAAGCCAAACAACTGCTGAGAGAATGGAGGATTTACTTTCTTTAAAGCAGACCGCACCTGTAGCACGGGCATATGCAGGAACACAGCTACCCACGTTCTCACGTAGAGTTATCAGAACTCGAAATGACTCAGAGGATAGGACGCGTGCAATCCGAAATATCAAAAAAACAAAAGTAAAAGTAAATAACCATAACTCTTCGGAATTGCTTAGATCAGTATATTTAGGTAGACCAATTACGCGAGCACAGCGTCTACCGGTGCCAGTTAAAGTAACTCCTCGCACCTCGTTATCGCAGCTGAGTTTAGATCTCACAAATGAAAGTAAATCCTGCCTTTGGGAACTTGGTGAAGATATCAGGAGAAGCAGAAATAGAAGCATAGGTAGTAGAATGGAGAGGATTCAATCCTTAATCAAATCCAAGGACCCTTTTAGTTATCTTCTGGGATACCATGGGTTTTGGGGGGAACGGAATTACTACTAGGCAAACCATTACGATAATGGAACTATGCAATGTGTTATATTCAATGTGCAAAGAGACAATTTCTACATTGTTAACTCTCTACATTTTAGAGCTTAGTTTACAAGCTAAGCTACACACATTTTGTAATTTTTTTTAAAATTTGTGGTTTACATTTTACTTTTTTCCTAAATGCTTTACCTTGCCACCCCATTTTCATTATCGATAGCAACTTGAGGTAGTGAATTTTATTAGTGTACATCTAAGCAGCAACATAAAGTTAAACTAAATAGCATGATTTTTATGTTATCATTAATCTCACCAGAAACTACAATGTCTAATTTATCCAACATTTTTATACCTCTCTTATTGGTTAAATTTACGCTGCTCTGTATCTACATTTGCCTGTTTTTTTTTTTTTTTCATCCAGAACAAACCTTCTTTCTCCAGCTTGTTTTTTCTTCCTTTCATTGCATAAAGGGCATTTAAAGGATGCAGATCTTCGTGAAGACGCTGACGGGCAAGACGATCGCGCTCGAGGTGGAGGCCAGCGACACGATCGATAACGTGAAGGCGAAGATCCAGGACAAGGAGGGCATCCCGCCGGACCAGCAGCGTCTGATCTTTGCGGGCAAGCAGCTGGAGGAGGGCCGCACGCTCGCGGACTACAACATCCAGAAGGAGTCGACGCTTCACCTGGTGCTGCGCCTCCGCGGCGGCGTCATGGAGCCGACGTTGGTGGCATTGGCCAAGAAGTGCAATTGGGAGAAGAAGGTCTGCCGGCGATGCTACGCCCGACTCCCGGTGCGCGCGACGAACTGCCGTAAGAAGGCCTGCGGCCACTGNATTTATCCAACATTTTTATACCTCTCTTATTGGTTAAATTTACGCTGCTCTGTATCTACATTTGCCTGTTTTTTTTTTTTTTCATCCAGAACAAACCTTCTTTCTCCAGCTTGTTTTTTCTTCCTTTCATTGCATAAAGGGCATTTAAAGGATGCAGATCTTCGTGAAGACGCTGACGGGCAAGACGATCGCGCTCGAGGTGGAGGCCAGCGACACGATCGATAACGTGAAGGCGAAGATCCAGGACAAGGAGGGCATCCCGCCGGACCAGCAGCGTCTGATCTTTGCGGGCAAGCAGCTGGAGGAGGGCCGCACGCTCGCGGACTACAACATCCAGAAGGAGTCGACGCTGCACCTGGTGCTGCGCCTCCGCGGCGGCGTGATGGAGCCGACGTTGGTGGCATTGGCCAAGAAGTGCAATTGGGAGAAGAAGGTCTGCCGGCGATGCTACGCCCGACTCCCGGTGCGCGCGACGAACTGCCGTAAGAAGGCCTGCGGCCACTGCTCCAATCTCCGCATGAAGAAGAAGCTCCGCTAATCCACGAGGGCATCCAGTGAGCGAAAAAGTGCCACGATATATGTGGAGAAAAATGAACATTGATTGATTTGAATTACTTTTTAATGCAATTTTTCTTAAACACTAGCAAGAGCAGTGCGGGGGCTGCTGTTTCGTGGCATTGAGTGGTAATTCTATCGCGTTTAACATTTTCTTTTGGGCCCATGATTTGCTTTTACTTCTTTTTTTATCGTTTTTGTTCGTTTTTTTTTCTTCCTCTAACATATGATTTCCAGAGATTACTGTTCATAATTTCCATTCTACAGGGAAAAAAAAAAAAAGATTCTTCACTGCTTTTCGAAAAACAAATACCTATCTATTTACGGTGATCTACATCTTCGAGTCGTCCTCCGCTGAAAGGTCATGTCTGTTGACTGGAATAAGGTGAAGGCGACGATCGAGGAGGAGTGGGATCGCTCCATCATCTCTGCCCTCTCCGCGTATATTGAGGTTCCCAACCAAAGCCCCTTATTCGATCCGGCGTGGGCCTCGAACGGCCTTATGGAGAAAGCCTTTCAGATCATGATTGACTGGGTGAAAGATCAAAACCTTCGCGGCCTCACTTACGACTACGTCCAGGAGGAAGGCCGGACCCCTTTCCTGCTGATTGAGATCGCCGGCACGGAGCCGACCGAGGGCTCGGTGTTTATGTACGGCCACATGGATAAGCAGCCCCCTCTGCGGCCCTGGGGGGAGGGCCTGGACCCCACCCAGCCAGTCCTGCGCGATGGCAGGCTCTACGGTCGTGGGGCCAGCGACGACGGGTATGCGCTCTTTTTGTCTATCTGCAGCATCGCCTCCCTCCAACGCCAGGGCATACCGCACGGCCGAATCCTCGTTGCGATCGAATCTGGTGAGGAGTCTGGGAGCCCCGATCTGGATTACTACATGGAGCGTTTTCGGGAAAAGATTGGGGCCATCGATCTCGTGATTTGCCTTGACAGCGGCTGCATGAGCTACGATCAGGTGTGGCTCACCACCTCACTGCGCGGTCTTGCCGACGGTGTACTGCGTGTGGAGACCCTTTCCGAGAGCATGCACAGCGGCATAGCGGGCGGCGTCGTGCCCGATACCTTTCGCATCACCCGCGAGCTCTTGGACCGCGTGGAGGATTCCAAGACAGGGCGGGTCAAGCTCCCGGAGGCGCATTGCAGCATCCCCGAGGACGCCGTCAGGGCCGCCGAGGCGATGAACACGGTGGGCTTCAAGGAGCTGTTCGCGACCCTGCCCGGCGTCTCGTTGGGCGCCGCCGACAACAAGACTCTTGCCCTGAGGAACTTCTGGGAGCCGAGCCTCACCGTCGTCGGGGCGAACCTGCCGGACCCTCTCGTGGCTGGCGATGTGATTCGCACAGAGACGGCCGTGAAGCTATCACTGCGTACGCCTCCGACTGTCGACTCGAAACGCGCGCTCGATTCGATGTCCCGCGTCCTGGAGAGCGACCCCCCATACAACGCTAGGGTCCGGTTTGAAAAGGAGTCCAGTGGCGACGGGTCCCGCATGCCGGAGTTGAAGTTGTGGCTGCATAAAGCGCTCGAAGAGGCCAGCCTCCTGGCCTTTGGTAAAACGTATGCGTGCCAGGGCATGGGTGGTGCCATTCCGTTCGTCGGGACGCTGATCGAGACCTACAAAACGGCGCAGTTTATCGTGACAGGGGTGCTCGGGCCCCAGAGTAACGCGCATGGGCCCAATGAGTTCCTCCATATCGCTTACGTGAAGGGGTTGACCTTTGTTATCGCGCGAATTATCTCCGAACAGTTTCAGAACACCCTAAAATGATCAACGGTAACTTGAGGATGGAACCGGAAAAAATGTGCTTGCATGGCTGTGGGGGCATGGGGCCATTATGCAATTCGAAGGTTTGTACTGATCCTTTAGAAGCAACCGCTCTGAGGGGATTGCACGTGTGTACGTTAGATATTTTTTTTAGGATATATTAGAAGAGGTTGAGTACGATACTATTTTTTCCTCATCAAATATGGGAGAATGTTCGATTTCAGGGGTAATGCTTCGGCAGCGTTGCATAGCATACGCAGAGTTTAAAGACAAGCAATGCTTGCTTCAAATAATTCTTCCTGTAGGTATCGTTTTAAAATCCTTGCTATGAATGTGAGTTTGAGTTAATCGATACGTTCCTTTCATTGGTGCCACTCTTTGATCAAGCATACTTACCCGTCCTATCAGTCTCCAAGATTTAAGTGAATATTTACCGATGCATACCGACCTCGTGTTTTTCACAGATGTGGTAAAAGGAAATGCATTTTTTCCTACATTGCCCAAGTGGTTAGCATATATACGTATTTAGATATTTACCTTTTCTATCGTAAGCTTCTCGATTATTAGCATATAATATTGACATGCCCTTATTTAACATGATACTTAAGAGGGTGCATTCCTTATGATATTCAGTAATGAGCGCAGGTACTTGCCAAATATGACTTTAACATTAGTTTCTTATCCCCCTTTGCTGTAACAAAGTCCAAATAAGTGAACCTTTGGAAAAAAAAATTTAAATGAATTACTTTTAGTTGATCCCTTTTGAAAAAAGACCAAATTTATTATTATGGTATTTAAAAGTTGCGAAGATGTTTGGTTCAATTTTAATGCATCCAGCAATCTAAATTCGAAAATAAATGTATCAACCGGAAAGAGGAAAGAAGATGATGACGTTCAGAATTTTTTAAAGTTTTCACGGAGAAATTTCATTCCTGTGAGAAGTATAGTAGTAGCTTCCCCCTAATGAAAAGAAACTAGAAAAACAACAGGGAAGATGGGGGTAACTGACCGATTCACAAAAAAAGCTATACAGCAAACAATAAGAAAGATACGAGAACAAGTTTTATAGTAGATAGACTCATCTGTCATGTGAACTCAAAACTATTCAAAACTTTAACAAGAAACGTAAAAAAAAAAGACATGACACATTACGGTGCTCTACTTTTTCCGAAGTTATATAAAATAACAGATACATTATTTATATATATGCATATAATGTAGGAAAATAATTCAGTGTAAAACCCTCATCTTACATTAAATTGATTCGAAAATTTTACGATTCATTTGTTATTATTAAGCGTAAGGAGGGGATTAACAGGAAAACAGGGTGTGATATTACGAGGGACCCAGGACCCTGCACACGCTGCTCTCTGGGAATNGGTAATGCTTCGGCAGCGTTGCATAGCATACGCAGAGTTTAAAGACAAGCAATGCTTGCTTCAAATAATTCTTCCTGTAGGTATCGTTTTAAAATACTTGCTATGAATGTGAGTTTGAGTTAATCGATAGGTTCCTTTCATTGGTGCCACTCTTTGATCAAGCATACTTACCCGTCCCATCAGTCTCCAAGATTTGAGTGAATATTTACCGAAGCATACCGACCTCGTGTTTTTCACAGATGTGGTAAAAGGGAATGCATTTTTTCCTACATTGCCCAAGTGGTTAGCATATATGCGTATTCAGATATTTACTTTTTCTATCGTAAGATTCTCGATTATTAGCATATAATATTGACATGCCCTTATTTAACATGATACTTGGGAGGGTGCATTCCTTATGATATTCAGTAATGAGCGCACATACTTGCCAAATATGACCTTAGCATTAGCTTCTTATCCTCCTTTGCTGTAACAAAGTCCAAATAAGTGAACCTTTGGAAAAAAAATTTATATATGAGTGCAAACTATTTATTTTTCAAGAATTATTATTTTTAAATAGTTTATAGTTGATTTATATTTTCTTAGTCCAAAGAGGAAAATGAACTATTTTCGTTTTATAATATTGAAAGAATAAAAGTATATAGTGAGAGTGCGGTAATGTTGTACCGTACCTCTGGCCGTGCGGAGATGGGGTTGTGCGTGGCTGTCCGCCGCGGAGCATGACATGTCTCTTCTTTCCTCATGACGGTGCTGCTGTCTCCTCCTGATTAGGTTTCTCTCGAACGTTGTATAGTTCCCAAACACTCAAAGACAGGTAAAGCTATTTTTAATATTTTGATATATTTTTAATTCGATGGAGTCCCGACCTTCGAAGCAGGGAGGTCTGTTACCGGACCGTGAGGATGTCCTTCGCGGCGGCCCCGAGGGGCGGCGGGTGGATGACCCCTCCATGGCCAACCTCAAGGAGAGCGCTTTGCACAGAGGGGGCGGAGGGCGCACGGGCGGTGTGCAATACGTACAGGAAAAGTTCGCAGCGCTGGTGCACACCGTCGTGCCTCCCGGTGGGATCCTCTCCGGTGCCTTCAACATGGCGAGCT
>MJCC01000008.1:698336-746218 GCA_001766655.1 Phytomonas francai
GGATGCCTGCCGATCTCGACGTTGCCGGAAGGTTTGCCGAAGGGAAGGATGGGTGGATAGTTTCGACGAGGAATGCGATGGCTTCGCCTGGTAGATTCGTGAGCATCTCGTTGTGGATGTGATCGGGCCCAGGCGCATTAGAACTCGGCGCGGGGTACAGAGCAGCAGGTAGCCCTGCAATCGTGAGGGGCTGATCTAGGTGAAGCTCGGCTTCCTCAGGTAGAGGAAACGCAAACAGGAAGAGGGCGCGAGATCGGATAATCCCAGTTCCTCCTGTAGCGAGGCAAGGCATCGTAACGCCAACGGATCGCGTGAAGGTGCGTGTGGACGATTTCTTGATCAATTGAGGCTTGTATTTCACCTGTGCGGAGCGGAGGAGGAGGGGCAAGTTTGAATTTCATGCGCCTCAGGCTATAGAACCATCTCGAATAAACGTTATTGCTTAGATTTATGGAATGGGGGTTATGTGAGTGAGGCTTGTTAAGGATAAACCTTGTCCCCCGGAACCTTGGAACGGGCTTGAGGGTGTGGAAGCGAGAGGAGGAAGAGGGTGTGTGTGGTAAGAGGGAAAAGCCTAGAAAGAGAGGATCCAGAGGAGACGGGCCCATGCGCGTAGGGGTTGGAGCCCGAGGTAGGGCATCTGGTGCATGCGGATACGCCGGACGTGTGTCTGGTGGCGGGGTAGAGTTTTGAGGAACGCCGATGCCAAGGATCTGATTAGGCTTTCTCCTGTAAGGGCAAGACTTGCCGGGCGGATAGGCAGGCGGAAGTGTTGTTGCGACGCTGTTTGCTGCTGCTTTGCTGGAGGTGGATGCGTTGTTGGCGTGTCGGATGAGAACACCAGGTAGGGACGGCGTGTGTGTGTGTGTGTGTCTGGGGGGGAGGGGTGTAGCAGGCAGCGATGCATTTGCACTCTAGGTTCTCTCTTGGGCGTTGTTTTTAAATGGTGCGGTGGCATCTGGAGCTGAGGTATCGGCGAATGGCGGTTTGGCGTGCGTACCCCCTCTTGTTGATAGGCGGTGTGGTTTTCATGACAGGGCATTGTCAGGTACCTTTCTTTTCCTCGGGCTGCTTCCTGGTGAAATTCTCGTGTATCAGACGGCCAGGCGCCAAGTCGGGACGCAATTCTGACTCTGTGGCAGCGGGGCTTGGCTGCGTCCCGGGTGATCTTGTTGAAAACGTTCAGGGCAGAGTGGGCCGACGATAGATTGAGGTGCGGCAGGCGTTTCTTAGCCCACTGACTGAACTGTTTCCAGTCAGCATGTTTCCGTCCAAATACCGTTCCACCACTCTTTTTTACAATTCGGTGCCATCGAGCGGCAAGCTAGAGCTGATCTTGTTGTGATCGCTGTCGCGGGGTCACATTGTTGCTGCAGCCGTGAATCGTGAGGTGCAGGGGAAGGCAGGTCAGGAGGGCACGAACAGCGGCTCTAGCACAGGTGAGCTCCTCTACGCCGTTGCCTAGAATGAGCCCGTGCTTCGCTATCCCGTCGACGAAAATGATAGCCTTGTCCTCCCCGTGTGACTCCAACATCGGCTCGCAAAAGGGGTGATGCGGATTGAAGTCACCACAGGGAAGGCAAGGGCGGTTCCGATGATTGCTGAGTTTGGTCGCATGTATACTGAAACTATATAGAATGTGAAGTCATGGGGGGCTGCGTGCACGATTGTAGCTTCAAGACATCCTGACAAGGGGAATGCCGCTCTCTCGGAGCGGATGTTGGTGCTGTTCTTTATGGGTATAGCGACCTCCCCGCCACCCCCGCCTCGGGTGTTTCGAGCGGAGCAGAAAGCACGATAGCCTTGCGTCTTGGATCTACAGGCCTTTTCGCGCGAAAAGTGGGTCTCTTGGAGCCGCAAGATGTCCGATTCATCTCGGAGAAGGGCGGAGCACTCCACGGTGTTTAGCGAACGAGCGTTCCATTGTGTAATTGAAAGGGGGCCAGGGCTACTATGAACATCACCACAGCGCAAGAGCACTGCGTTGTTGCCCCAGAGAACTCGGTAAGCGAGTTTTTTGGTTAGATAAGCGCTAGCACTGTTCGGTCTGAGTTCGACCTCCGCTCGGGTGGCCTTGGCAAGGGCCCTGTCGAATAGCCTACCAGTATTAGTAGCCAAGACTGCAAGTCGCCACGGAGGGCGGGAGGACTTGCAGGCACTTGGCTCAACCCTTGTGGAGCTACTAAACCGCGGCACCACGAAGAAGTGGCCGGCGTGTACCGGGGAGCGGGATCGCGTTGCAGTGCGTCTCAAGGACCAGCCGAAACGGGCACTTGGCTGTGCGCGAGCATGGCCAGCGCGTCGACGAGAGGGGACCGCTCGCACCCGTGGCCCGCCATCGCGAGGGCGGTGGCGACGAGGAGGTAGCAGAGCGAGCGCCGTGAGGCGGCCCCCTGCACTTTTCGAGACTTCTGCAAGACCCGCGCAATCGTGTTGCCTGCGGTCCCTTCCTGCGGCGTGTTTTGCGGGAGCTGCTGTTTCGGCGCGCGTCCTGGGTGCCTTGGGTGCGGGCACAGGCTTGAGCGCAGGCCCTTCCCTACTGGCTGCGGCGCCTTGCGTGAGCTCCTTTGTTTCTTGAGTTGCTGTTGACGTTTGGGAGCGCTTCCACGGGCGCGCTGGCTGCGGATGTTGGCGGGAGGAGGGTCGGATTGCCACACGCAGCGGCGCCAGTACGGTTTCGTCGGGCTGGCTTCGCGGTCGTTGGCCGCCAAATCGTCCGCGCTTGCGCTGGTTGTTCTTCGCGTGGTCTTTTCCCGTGTCACGAGGAGCAGAGTCATTAGGCAACCCCCCATTGTTTGAGGGAGACGGGGCGCGCTGGCGGGGCCGAGGGGCGTTGGTCCTTTTTTTATTATTACTGAGGAGCCTCAACGGCCTTCGCCTCCCTGGTGTGGTGCGTTGCCGCCCAGGCTTGCCTTGCTCTCTTCAGCCTTCCGCGACTTAAATCTCGGCAGCTGCTTCGTGATTTCAAGGAATTCATCCTTCGGCATTCGAGCCGTGGGAGCGTGGTAATGGAACTCCCGCGGATGGTCTGAGATGGGCTTGGGGCGGCCGATCCGCTTCACGCGCAGGTAGTCCGGTAAAAGGACGCCGTCATGAGTAGCGCGCGGCCCTGGCTGAACCTCCTCTGGCGAGGAGGAGGTGCGCGGTGTGTCGCCCAGTTACGCAAATGGATCCGCACCCGTACGCTGTTTGGGAGGTGGTGGTGGGAGGCGACCTCATGGGTACCAAACCAAAAGATACCGCAAAGCCAAAGACCCCGTGCGGGTCTCATGGGATCCGCCTGTGCCCTCTCCATGTGGCGGCTCATTTGTTCTCCCGGGGTGTCTTCCCTCCTCTCTGGGTTCAGAGAGTCGGTAACCTCTTTCCAAGAGCAAAGTGCACGTCGAGCATCGGTTCTCTAGCGTTGAAGCCGGTGCTCTTTTATACCCGATAAAACTCCTGGACTGCATGTGGTAAACCATCTCGGGCGGAAGCCTCGCTTTTCGATTCCAGCGGAAGTCTCTTAGCCATAATGTCTTGCCTAGGCTTCTCTGCCGTCACCTCCTTGATGAGGCCTTGTTTAACACAGCCATCGAGTTCGTGAAGCCTGTGGAAGACTTCCTGACTCCGATCAGTCGCCATTTAACCAAAATTATGTGGATGTAGGGAGTGTTAAAAGGAGAAAAAGGCTATTTGCGAACAAGGAAGTAGGAGACTTGGTTCCTACTCTCCTCGTTAAGATCGAATGCACAGGAAATCGAGGAGGCCGTTTCGATTCATCAATCGTTTTTTTTGTCTATTTAAAACGAGTGACTCGCACCACTACTTTAAGGATTGCTAGTATCATCACGGATCCCCATTCTGACATGGATTTACCTTGGCTTCCAGATCGGGAACTCGAAGGTAATACTTTTGGTGCGACCCTACGCTGTAGCGGCTGTCCAAGGCAGTGAAACATCTTAAGTAAAGTGCAGGCGCAACATGCTGTACGCCCGTTGTAAAGACTGTTTTCCCCTTCATACCTACACATGCGCTCTTCCTTCTTTTCTTGTCTTGTTTTGTCCAGATTAATTCTAAGTTTCTCTTCAGTAAATTCGCCACACCCACACCTCTCTCTCAAGCCACAGTACAAAAGCCGACGCACAAGTGCTTATCCGAACGGCCACCCGCGCACCACACACACCTCTTCCCCCTTTGCAGCTCACGTTTCAGACACCGCGACGCAAATGCGCACGCAAACCGCATGGCTGGCCGTCCTCTGCGCGGCGCTGGTGCTGGTGGGGCTTGCGCGGGCGGACGACGTCGCGAGGGGGGCCGGTACGCCCCCCCCGCCCGCGGAAGGACTGAACGCAACCGCACGGAAACCGCCGGCATTGCCGGGGGACGCGATGCAGACCCTGGGGACTGGCTGCGGCACCAATTGCCAAGAATGCGGTGATGATGGTGTTTGTAAGAAATGCAAATACGGGTTCGGGAAGACAGCGGATGGTAAATGTGCACCTCGTACCCAAGGTTGCATGAAATGCGGCAGCAACGCGAAAAAATGTGAAGCATGCAATATCTTGTTTAAGTTTAATAGCCAAAGGGACGGTTGTGAAGTTAACTGCGACGACGGCAAGTGTCTTAAATGCAAGGACGCTCATGGTTGTAAAGCATGCAAACCTAGGTCTGGACTAAATCTGGAGGAAAAATGTGATCCGTGCAGGGTTGCGAATTGTATAAAATGCGACAATAGTTCTAACAAGTGCACCGAATGCAGTGTCGGGCTGACGCTGGGCACTGAAGGAAAAGCTTGCGCGAAATCCGATGGAGCTTCTAGTGTCTCGGGTCCGCTGTTTGTGGGGGTGATATCTGCGCTTGCAACTGTAATTCTACCATAGGCCAATGGAGCATACCCCTTCTAACTTTAGTTGAATAATAATTCGATATTTTCGATTCTTATTCGCTGTTTTCTTTAATATTTAGTATTATTATAATTACTATTTTATATAAAATCTTCGTTGAAGCGGTTATCCAAGGTAGTGAAAAAGGTAAAAAACTTCGGATAAAACAGAATGCACCCTGCACGGCGGTGTGCCTCTTTCATTCACGCACCCTCCTGCTTTTGCGCGTCTTGCTTGTGTTGCTTATCAATTGGGGTTCCATTCCTTGGTTTTGATTAACTAGTGACTTGGTTTTGTTCATTCTTATTCGCTGTTTTCTTTCACATTGTTATTATTAATATTATTATAAATTTTTTATATACAATCCTACACTGGGGCGGCTGTCCAAAGTAGTGAAAAAAGGTAAAAGGCCTCGGATAAAACACCGTTCACCGTGTGCCTCGGTGGGGCCCCTTTCAATTTCCACACCCTCCTGCTGCACCGCAAAGCTATTCTCCGTCGTCGTCCGCGCCTCCCTTTCGCTTGGTTAACTCTTGAGCAGTGCCCCGGTGGAGTGGGGTCTACTTGCTCCGAGGGGTAGACGACAGGGTGTTGACAGGTTGGGTTTCCTGTAAGGCCCGCAAACGGTGGTCTTGTGGGGCTTCTCAAATACACGGGTGATGCGTCGATGCCCTGATTTATTTTAATATTATTTCTTTGTTATTATTAAGCGTAAGGAGGGGATTAACAGGAAAACAGGGTGTGATATTACGAGGGACCCAGGACCCTGCACACGCTGCTCTCTGGGAATATGAGGTGTTTCTTTATTTTTGTTTAGATTGTGCTGCTGTTTCCCTCCCCCACACACACATACACACGGCTAAGTTTCTCTTAAAAACCACTTAGTTTTATAACATACAAAAACTGAGAAGTAAGCTGATCTCATATTTCCCGTGAATCCTTTGATCCAATGCGGAACGAAGATGTCCCCCGCGGCGAGCCTGGCGGAGGAGAAAACGATAACCCTGTGAGAGCGAACGCCATGAAGAACAATCCATATAAACGGGGGAAGCCGTCTTTCCTACAATCGTTACAAGACGGGTTTTTCAAAATTGTGTATCGCGTCGTGCCGCCAGGTGGCATTCTCTCTGGTGCCTTCAACATGGCAAGCTGTTCAATCGGAGCCGGCATTCTTGGTCTTCCTGGTGCCACCAACAGCGCTGGTCTTGTCCTGTCCATCGTCTTCATCATCATCATCACCTATTTTTCAGTATTTTCTATGTACATCATAGCAATCGCGCTGAAAAAGACACGAATTCGATCGTTTGAGGGCATGGCACGCTGGCTCTTTCCGAAGGGCCACTACGCCCTTTCCTATTGGGCCGCATTCGTTCGTTGGTTCCACGGCTTTTCAGGGTGTGTGGCCTATGTTATTAGTTTGGGTGATTGTTTTAAGCCGATTTTCGAGGAAGTGCATAAGCGCCAGCCGAACAACAGCTCGGTTAAATTCCTCAACACGACGTCAGGCAACCGAATACTGACATCTCTTATCTGGCTCTGCGTTATGTTCCCACTGATGATCCCCAAGCACGTTGACTCCTTGCGCTACGCATCTGCCTTCGCTATCTCCTTCATATTATATTTTACTCTAAATGCGTTTATTCACAGCTGTATGAACGGGATAAACGACGTTAAAAATCGCATCAAGGTAACCGATGCAAACGGCGACCCAGAGGAGGGTGACCGAATCATTTTCCTTTTTCGGAGTGGAAACGTGCTTCTGAGCAGCATCGGCGTGTTCATGTTTGCTTACGTCTGCCAAATCAATGCGTACGAGGTTTGGTGGGATATGCGGCCGGAGATACGCACGCCGCGTAATTTCATGTGGTCTGCGCTGATTGGCATGCTTATAACTGGTTCCATCTACATCATTATTGCCGTCTTTGGGTACTTCGACTTCGGTAGCACTATAGGCTCAAAGTCGATACTTCTGATGTACAACCCTATCAAAGAGCCGCAAATGATGGTTGCGTACATCGGCATAATGGTTAAGCTGTGCGTGGCGTATGCACTACTCGGCGGTGCGGCACGGAATTCCATTTACTACCTCATCGGGTGGCAGAAGCGATACGGCAATCAAAACGCCGTCGCGCAAGAGGACCAGTTCACTGAGGAATGTGCAAACATGCTAATATCACATTCGCGGGACGAGGACGCCAAACACACAACCGCGGCTCGGGCCGCCCAGGATAGCTTAAGCGATGCTTTGATCTACAAATCTTTGTCACCACAATTCATTGACGGCAGCGAGAGAAGCAATACTATTCTCAGAACAATGGATCCGGACAAAGAAGTTCCCACAAAAAATGAAGACGACACAACGTACATTGACAACATCCCTTTCGTGAAGCATCTGATTGTTGTGGTGATCCTTTGCCTTGCGTCTCTCTTTTGTGGCTTGTTTATTCCAAAAATTAATACGGTTTTAGGTTTCGCTGGAGCCATCAGCGGCGGGTTCCTAGCCTTCATCTTCCCTGCGCTGTTTTACATGTACGCCGGCGGCTTCACAGTGCAGCAGGAGGGACGATTAAACTACTACATCACCTACCTGCTGCTGATCTGCGGAGTAATTGCCATCGTCTTTGGGTTGGCCGGAACCATCTACAACACCGTGAGCGGCTAACTGTACTAAGAGGGGACTGTGATATTGATAGAGTTTTTTTTTTGCATGATAATTTTATTGGATTAATCGGTAAAAAAGGAATGCACCCTTAGTTATATAAATTCGGTAAGGGAAGTGAAAGCATCGGTTGATAAACCATTCAAGTTGAAAATATGATTTTCCATTTAGTTAGTTAACTTTTTTCAAAAACGTGTGCAATATATTTACGTGAATGTGGCGTCCACATTGCTGTATTCCTATTTTAAAAATCAGTAAAAGTTGTATCAATGCATTCAATCTTCATCCCATTAATCTAAGTGTGGTGTTGCAAGTAGCTTTGGCGCAAATGGTGATGGTAAAGGGTTTGGATTTAAACACATCGAAATAGATTATCTTAAATATTTTGTCTTTTGAAAACCTCACCTGAAGGGAGGGGCAGAGTGAAAACGGCGTGGTAGCCCCCCCACGCGTGTGTTAAGTTCTGGTAAAATACTACGAATATATACATCAAAACTGTGTGTTAGGCATTCATTGTTGTAAAAATATATAAAGAAGATTTACCCCTTCTGTGTGCCCCACCAGTTCGAATGAATGGTAAAGTAAACTCTTTAATTTATAAATGTGAACAAATTGGCTGCCGCACCGTGTCTTCATGGTTGCACCGTGACTCCTGGCGTTCAACTTTAAAATATTTCCTTTTTCGTCGTCTTCTTTTTTTTTTAATAAATTATAGGTTTAATCACTAATGTTTATAACCATCCTGACCCCTTCTTTCGTTATGTATTTATTTTAGAAACCCCAAGATGCATATTATTCATAGTTGTCTGGTTTTTAGTTAAATATTTTATACCTTACCCTTACTGTATTTTATTCCGTTTACCTATCAAATATAAAATTATTTCAGGACTTTAAAATGGAGAAAATATGTATGAATGCACTTCAAAGTGTTACCTCTCAACTTCTTTAATACTTTCATGTTAAATATATCTTAGATGTATTTTTTTTGTCGAAGCAAATAGTTATCTATTCTTGGTATCCTCACGCGAATGTGGCCTTGAGATAACTACTGGCAGTGTTCCTTCTTTCCCTTTACAGAAAAGACCTCAAAAATACCACACGCTAAGGTAAGTGCACGATATATGCACAGAAACGCTTGTTGGTATACCAACCTGCTCAGCACGTGCGATACCACTCCTTTCGATGGAACTCACAGCTTCTCTAAATCAAAACGCATCCTTTAAGCCCTTTCGTGTGTAGGATGGTGTATCTAAGATGCCCAATCGCTCCCTGATGGAAGGTTGATGAAATCTTTTATATTTTTAAAATATACTTCACGACTTGGTACACAGTTGTGTAAGAAGCTATACGAGACTGCTGCATTCAACTCCTCCACCAGAGATAATCTAATTCTCTGTCAACCTCCGCACCGTGCTTCTATTTACTCCAAGTACTGTGTGTATATGTGACCCCCATACACTTGAAACGGCTTTTTAAATCTCGAAACCTGTGGAAAATGCGATCTGTAACTTATTTATATCGCCACACCCTTTTATTCGGGTTTTGAATGGATTATTAACAAAGAAGGCATAATAATTTCTCTATTTTTACTTCATTACACGACTCCCTAGGGAGTCTCCTCACCCATAAATACAAGTTCTTACCCCCCTCCCATCATGCTTAGCATCTAGAGCCCCCACTTTAAGTAAATGCTTTCTTCTACAGACGAAGTGATTTAAGTATTCCTCCCTGAACGCAGTGGTTCAGCTTGTGAATTATGTGTCGCTATCGCGCGTCCAGCACCTTCAAAAAGGCTCATGGTGCCCTTTTAAGGCGGACAGGTTTAGTTCTTCAGGGCCTGATTTAATATTATGATATGAAAAGTTGTCGTGCTATATGGGAAGAGTTGTGTAGAATAGGGAATCGGATTTTTCTAAAACCTGTTGAAATTATTTTACTGAGACTCGTATTTTAAGTTTGGAGTGACATCCGAGAAGGCTCTTGATCAGCATTAAGACTAATTTCTGACAGAGCTTCACCGCCTTCTCCTTCCATCCTTTAACATTGTCGGCTTCAGGTTACTCATGTAGCCCATGCTACAGGGGAATATTTTAAACCCTAGAAATATGTGGATTTGTGTTTAAGAAAGTCTTCATGTGAGCATCGCTGAGACTCCTGCGCTAATATCCTGAATTAAAGAAACAATAAGGATATTTGTGTTGTATCGATGCGCTGTACACAAGCAGGTGGATGATTTTACAAAAAGCATCCCATATTTAAGAGAGAGGGGAAATAATTAGGAGAACTACGCACCAGAGAGTGAATGCGACACTCGTTGCACATGTGTCCTTTCCATAAATAGTGCTGTCTACTGCAATTCATTTTTTTTTCTTCTTTAATAGGGCATAGCGGTTTTTACTGTCCATAAAAACTGAGTATTCAACATTTTTCAGGACACTTTAATAAACAGCAGTTTCCCAACCATTTTGATCCAGCCAACCTCCATTCAATTCATGCAACATCGATAAGATACAGACGAACAATGGGCGCTGTCAAATCCGAGAATATCGCCCTCGCGGAAACCCCGTGCCAGCTGACGACCGACGGGGGCCGGACGATCCTGGACGGCCTCTCCGGCGCCGGCAGGACGACGTTTCTGCCGTCGATCGCGACGCCGTACGACGCGCGCGTCTGCGAGGCCCTCGAGGCGCCGCGGCTGACGGACTGCCAGGGCACCGTCGTCGGGGAGCCCGGGGCTACTTCGAGTCCATCGGCTTTGCCTGCCCCGAGCGCTACACCGCCGGGGGATTACTTCATGATGCTCCTGCAGGACGAGGAGGCCTCGCGCGTGCTCGTGGAGCGGTGGGAGCGGCACCGGAAGGGCGGCAAGCGCACCCCGCACACCATCCCGATCCGGCTCGCTCGGAAGCCCAGCCAGTCCGACACGGCGAAGTTCCTGAACGCGTATATTTAAAAATTCGGAAGCCCGGTGACCGTCCAACTCAGCGAGGTGTTTGTTCGCCCGAGCAAAGCGATCATTCGGGATAGGCTGTTCGTTTTCTCACTTGCCGCACAGGAATTACTATTCTCCATCTTTGTTGGTTTGATCGATTTACGTCTCGGCATGGATATCAAAAGTGTTCAGGATCGTGAGGGCCTTTTATTCCTAACTATTGTCAACCGTGCGCTTTCGTCCATTTTTGTTGTCATGAACATCTTCCATACCGTTCGTCCAGTTTTCATACGCGAACAGAACGCCGCAGCCTACTCGCCCTTTGTTTACTTCACTGGAATCACGGCTGCCCATTTTCTACTAATGTTTCTCTTCTGCTTCTTGGAATGCGTTATCGTATACTTTCCAGTGGGTCTCTACACCTCAGTTGGGGCCTTCTTTTACTATTTTTGTGTTTTAGCGGCACATCAGCAGGTTGGGGTGTCGCTTGGATTTTTGCGTTCTTCCTATTTTAACTCATTGATAGTCGCTCCCGGTATGGTGCCGTTGATTCTTGTGCCAGTGTTCGCAGTGGGTGGTTACTTCACCAGTAGGGATACTATACGGCCGTATTGGTATCCGCTCGAAAAGGTTTCCTTCATTCGTCACAGTTTCATCCTAATGATGCGCAGTGCGTTCAAACATATTCATCACATCGACTGCAATTCGCGAAAGTATGGCGAGCTGTTTTGCCTCAATCAACCACATAACGGTAAGGAGGTGCTAATACTTAATGGCTTTGACCCAGATCCACAGTCGACTGATCTGTACATGTGGTTATCGATGTTTATTGTGTGGGCATTACTTCAAATCGCTTGTGTTGCTGTCTTAACTATGGTCTCTCGCCAAAAGGCTTGATGCGAAAGATATATATATATATATAGGGAGGGAGACACCGCATACGTATTCATGCGGTTGCGATTTTCGTACCGTATCCCTTTTGAAAGCCTTATTAAAGCATCAACTACAGGCAATGACCACAGCTTTGACAGTGCAGCTTTTAGGAAAATAAATTATTTGATGCCTAGAGATTCTATGTTATATATAATATATATTACTACCTCAGTACTGTGTTTATACAAAGGCTTTAGTTAAATTCTTTTCCTATTTATAAAATTGCTTCTGTAAATATTAAAAAATGAAACTGTAAACAGGCACATTGGAAGGAATTCCTTTCATTATTATTATTATTATCCACAAAATTTGTCAACATTTATCCTGTAAAACATTCATATACGTTTAAGAAAAATGCATGTCATGGCAGTAAGTTGCTTACGCCAATTAAATTTAGATGGAATCGTGAGAAAATGCATTTTTAATTTTGAGATGTATGAAAGATTTATTGGGGTGTAAAAAACGGGAAGCCCCGTTCTGTTGATATGAATATGCAACCTTGCATCACAACTATCTCCTTACCCTTCCTTTTTTTTTTTGGTAAGCATTTGGATATTCCACCACTACCTCCTGCTAAACTGCTTGCGCTTTTCTAAGGTGTCCGCGCACACGCTGAAGCTGTGTGTGTGCGTGTGTATAGGAAAAGGTGAGGGAGTACGGGTGAGCAATTTCACAGGCCGCGTACCACGGGTTTTTCGAGAGCAAAGTCTTTTTGTGTTGTCGTGGGTATTAAGATTTTTTTATAAAAACGTGCATAGCAATGGCCGATGATCCAGAAAATAAAGTGAAGATGGAGTGTTACACTGTATTATCACTATTGGACTCTAACACGGATTTCTCATTGCTATGCGAGCGTTTTTTGCTCCAGCTATTTATATGAACAGAGTGAGAACGATTGTGATCGCGTTGGTGGTAGAAATGTCCGTGTACAAGAGTTTGCGTCTTACCTAAATGGCGTACAGCCTACCTCACCACCGCGCCGTCGCTATGTCGAGAGTCTTCCGATGCCTTCAAGGGGCAGTTTGGAAGGTCAGCCCTCCCCATACGGGTAGGAACCTCCCCGTGGAAGGGGACTGCGGCGCATCCCCTCTGATCGTGCGCACTGCTGAAGTTGCGTCATTTTTCACCCCCGACTCCTCGGTGAAGTGAAGAATCCTGACTTTACCGAAAAGGGAAACGAAAAGGGCCGTGCTAGCCTTGGGCGCAATAGCGGAATCAGAAAACCCAAGGAGCTGAATGAGATGTAACATTATTCGTGTTGTCTGGAATAAGCTCAGTGAAAAAAATTATCTAGACACAAACAAATATGAATTTTTGCTGCTTCTGTACTTGCCGCAGCTTATATTTACTATTTTTTTTATGATTTTCCACTAACTTTTGTTGCATAATTTTCCTTACTAAGTGTGTATGTTGAAACTACAAAGCTTCCCTCCTCGATCCCCGTTCGTATTTAATTCTTTCATCTCTTTTCAACGGCATTTATTCCGATAAACTATAATGATACTAATGCTGATGTTGCACATATAATAAATTATTACCTTTTTCTGTGAAACTAATGATGTATAAGGTACTAATATCCATATACCAAATCTTAGTACACTATTGTATTCATTTCTACGGCATCAAGGATAGTCTTACGGATTTGATTTCTCACCAACGAGTAGATATTGAAGCCTAAGCGCTCTGTTGAGTCCTATTTTTCCCCTTAATACGTCAGAAAGATTAGCAACACTACTATACACCTAAAACAAAAGCACCCTGTATGAGTGTTTATGTTGAGAAAACAATATAGGTATTCCTGTTTATACCGAAATACACTGTTGCCTTCGCATATTCCCTCATATATGTCGCCTTTTGTGATCTCCGGTACACATCTGCGTGTCTTCCCCAACCTTTCCAAACAACAAAAAAAGTTTTCCCAAAGCTAAATTTTCCCCCTCCAAGAGTTTATCACTAAATCAAGTAACACTAACACAAAGCGGATCCGAACGACCTTGTTTGACGATGTCAAAAAAAACGCCAGCATTCCACGTTGATCCCGTCGCCGCGCCGAAAGGAAATAAGCTGAAGTCAGCTGTCGACGAGGAAGACGACGAGGGGGTGGAAAATGTATCTGACCTCAGCAACCTAATGAACAGCATGACGCTCGAGGCAAGGCGGAATGTCTACGCCCTGCGCGGGCTCTGGGAGGACTACAAGGCCCTGAGAAAGGAGCTCCGCGAGAAGCTTGCGCAGCTGAAGGTCGCAAACGTTCAGGCCCGCCGGGAAATTTTTTCGAAACGCCAAGCTATCGTAACGGGTGCACGCGATATCACCCCAGAGGAGCTGGAAGATGCTAAGAAGAAGGAGGATAACAAGGAGAATGATGAGGAGGAGGAAGAGAAGGAGGAGGCTGCCGAGTTATCCTCCTCGAACGCCCAAGCCGGCAAGAGCGTTAAAGTCATTACGCCCAACGATCAGGCCGCAAGGAATTTGCTGGAGGCTGCCGCCGCCGATCCCCACGGCGGGATTCCAAACTTTTGGCTAACGGCGTTGTCAAATTTGGATATCCTGGAGAATATGATCACTGAGCGCGATCGTCCTGCGCTTTCTTTCATCACGGACATCTCGACGGACTACGTTGACGAAGATCCACACAAAGGGGTGCGGATCGTGTTTAGCTTCGCACCGAATAAATACTTTAAGAATCCTACGCTTATCAAGACGTACCGAATGTCTTTCAACGAGGAAGAAGGTGAGCTAGAGGTGGAGAAGATCGAGGGCTGCGATATTGAGTGGACCTCTAAAGAGAACAACCTCACCGTCACCATTAAGGAAAAGAAGCAGCGGAATAAGAAGACAAATGAAATCCGTATCGTAAAGCGGGAGGAGCCTTGTATGTCGTTTTTTAATTTCTTTTCGCCCCCCAAAGAAGATGGTGAAAACGATGACGAAGACGAAGACGGTGTAGATCCTGAAGAAGAGTGGGAGATGGATATGGAAGCTGGGCAGGAGCTGATGGAGCAGATCGTACCGAAGGCGGTGTTTTTCTACACCGGGAAATCCATCGAGGAGATGGCAGCGATGCTCCATGGCCATTACGGAAGCCTGGATGATGAGGAAGACGAGGAAGATGAAGAGGATGAAGAAGAGGAAGAAGAAAATGGTCATCCAAATCAGGGCGGTAGATTCGCGGCACCTCAAAACTTTTCCCACGGCCGCGGCAGTGGAGGTGCTGGCAGCCGCGGAAGGGGCGGGTCTACCTCAAAGCCGGAGGAGTGCAAACAACAGTAATCATGATATGCAACTCCCATACACAAAGTGACTCTTAAAGAACTTCAACAATTGGATAAGTAGTAATGATATTATATATATATATATATATATATTGATTATTGCAGGTGGGCTATTCATGCTTAAAATAATAATCTATAACTAAACAGAATAGGTCTGCATAGGTGAGAAAAAGGTGAGGAGGGAATTGTCTTAGTTGAATTGAGCACGCTCTTTTTATTTCCCTTAAACGCTATAAAAATGACCCCAGTCACCTTATGAATGGATGGAGAAAGATAAACTGAATAAGCGGTAAAATTTATGAATAGAAAAGAATCACGGCTGATTAGCCAAAATGGAGATAATAGATATTAAGGTAAGTGCATATATATGGAGCTACGGATACAAATGTGATGTTTGTCTTTTGCCTCTTGAATTGTCGTTTGAGATGAAATATAACATGCGGCGGAAACTCCAAAGAGCCATCACGCTTTTGCAGTTAAATTAAGATTCTATACATCAACATACTTAAAGTAATTAATATCTTCTTCAAGGCTCGCAATTCAATAATGTGATTTTCTTCTTTTTTTTTTTTTAGCTTAGTAATGTTACTTGACTATTATTCGTTTTTATTCCTTCTTACATCTTTTTTTTTTTGAGTTAGTCTACTATCTAAAGTTTAAAAAAGAGATCTGTGTCGGAGTACATCGCCTCATCTTCCGGTATTCGCCTTTCCTCTTGCATAGTTCATCTTGTAGAGAAAAATCGGATGCCTATTCGCCCATACCAAATACACCCCCTGCGTTTCTTCATATAGATATTAAAATTCGTCTTTCAGGGATCGCTTGGAGCGAAACATTATTAATGGAAGATAAAGACATCGAAAACGGGCCTACTTTTGATAATTCTTTGTTTACTGTAATCGTTATACTGTTAGCAATAGTGATGGGAATAATGATGGCCCTTGTCATTTACTCCGTCATCAAGATTCGAAAAAAAACCCGTATCAACCAAGAGTCAGTAAACAGGGCTTTTGAAGGTAATAGTGCCCGCGGCATCCCGTTGGAGATGGAATGTCCCACGCAAACGAATCCACGCGCCGCTTCGGGTTCCCAAGAGGTCGCCCAATCCATACCCCCGAGGAATCCCTCGTTGGAAAACCACGAACACCTTCCCCATCAGCCCAGGCAGGAGAATTTCATCCAGAACGAGGCAAATGTCTTCCCTTCACGCATCCCCAACGAGCATTTCCCCACCAGAGGGCGTAGATCCTCGAGAACGCAACACCACCCCTACCCTGAGGCCCTGGATCATGACCCCGTGATGGAGTACTACATCCACGAGAGCCCAGATCCGCATCTGAGTAATATGTGGCAAGAATATCAAAATAGCATTTTCCACGTGAACCTATGGAATGATGAGAGCAAGGTGAGTCAGGGGGCCTCAGATAAAATATACGGTCACTCCCGATACTTGAGTAACAGTGTTATATCCAATATCCCTACTAATGAAATCGTTTTCTATCATGAAGAAAGCATGGAATGCGATCGCAACGAGTATGATAGAAATGATAAATTGAGTTTTGCTGTATGATTCCTTTTGAATTTTATATTATCATGTTATCTTCAATTTCTCCATTGCTGGCAACGAGACTATATACTCCGTGCACAGAAAAAATCATATCACACTAACGTAATTTACTCGTTATTGGATGCTCTTGATTCTTTTGTTGTATCAAAGTTTTTGGTTTGATTGATTTGAAGCATCAAACAAATTATACATTTCTGCCCTCTGGGAGAGAATAAATACTTCGAGGAATTTCATGATCAATAGTATGATGGAATAATGTTATTTTCGTTGCATAGAAAAAAAAGAAGATCCTTGTGCGCATTTTTTTAGTCTTTTCTAATTTTTACTTCATTGTCATTATTAATAATTATGTTTTAAACAATGTCATAGGTGTTTTTTTTCTCATATAATGATCTTGATTTTTGTGTTCTGAAGAAAAAGATCTTTTTATACGCGCCAAATGCTTAAGTTTACCATGAGTCATTGCGCATATATGCTGAGAAACTATATATATATATATATATAGATAGATAGAATCGAGAATGACTCCACAAAACACAATATTTTTTTGAGTGTCAAAAACAGCATGATAAAACTTATATAAAAGGGAACCTAATATAAAATGCTTTCATTTGCTTTCAATAATTATTATGCTTAATAGCCTTGTGCCGGGACTAAAATTTATCAGCTTGTGTGCTTCAAACCTATTTAGATCGCAAGCTTGTGTATGAATAACGTCAATCATACACACAACCATGTTATAAATTTTGCTATAAACAATTTTTTAAACTTATAATGGAAGTGTATATACATACATAGGTGTATAAGATAGCTTCCCCATCGAGGGTAAAGCAAATTCCTTCCTTTTATTTCTTAGCTTACTTATAGAAACAACAGACAAAAAAGCCTAAAAGTCAAACTCTGTTATAAAATTTGAGTGGCTTATATTGCTAGCATACCTTATTATGCATACCTGTATATACACCAAGTGGTTGAATTCATGCATGATAAATGCAAAGATATTCGCATTTCTTCATTTGGTTTTGAATGTCGAATTCTTGTTAATCATATCTTTACTCTTCTTATTCAGTATTGTTGCACCGATTGTTTGCGCTAACAGTTGGAAAACGCATGAGCGTACGATATTTGAAACACTTTTACACGCGAACTGCCTAAAGGATAAAATAAAAAATGGGTCCTCCTTTCTGCAAAAATCCACCCCAACATCTTTCCGAATTCATCAAAAAATGAATGAATCCCCGCAACTTTTTCGTCCTCCTCCTCCTCCCCTCCCCTCCCCTCCCCTCTGCATACGAAAAAAATGTCCCAACGCAGGAAGCTTCTGATGCCGTGAGTCGGGATAGACTAGGGATTCCGAACCAGCGAACAACCCCCACCACAGACCCCACCCCACCCCACCCCACACGACCGTCCGGAGGGCACCTCAGGGGGGTCGGATGGCGAGGGTGCCGAGGGTGGCCCGGGCCGTCGCGGCGGCCTGCGCGCAGGGGCCCGACGGCTCGTTTTGGCGGCGTCTTTTTCGGACTCGCGGGGCGGCCCTTCGCGGCGGGGCGCGGTCCTACGCGGGCGGGGAGGGCGGCGTCCGTCCGCCGCCGGCGGCGAACGCCCTCGCGAGCGCGCCCGGGGCCGTCGAAGCCGACGACGACCCCGCGCTCGAGGTCTTCGACCGGCTCGAGGGGCTCTCCGAGGAGACGCGGCACCGTCTGGCCTGCACGGAGGCCTTTGTCCGCATCCTCCTGACGACGCCGCTCGAGCAGGAGTGGCGGGATATGATGGCCGCCGCGCTCCGGGCGGCGACGTGGCGCGCGCGCCACTTCGAGGCCGTCCTCGGCGGCGTACGGCTTCTCAAGTACGACCTCGGGACGAGCACCCCGACGCGGCGCCTTCGACGCGCCCGCGCGATCCTGGTCTTCTGGGTCGAGGAGGCCGCCGCGGGCTCGCCGGAGCGGCCGGCGAACCGCCTCGTCTGCGCGCTTCTCACGCAGCTGCTCCGCTCGGCGAGGCGGCCGTCGACGGCCGCGGGCGCCTCGGGAATCGCCCCTGGCGAGGTGTGGCGCTTTCTCGCCTGGATGGAGCTCCACGGCTTTCGCCCGGACTCCTTCGAGCTTCTCGACGAGCTCGCGCGCTGCATCGACGGGGACGACGGGGGAGAGAAGGGGGCCGCCGCGGAGTCGATCCGACGGAATCGTCTCGAGTACCTCCGCGACGAGCGGGCGCGGCTGCGGGAGACGGGAGAGGGCGGAAAGGCCCCCGGCCGAAGCGACCCACCGCGGCGGCACGTTGAGGTCCCGCGGGCGGAGCCACAGTAGGCGCCGGCTCGCTTTGGCCCACCGCTTGTCTCCTGATGATGCGTCTTGGGCATCCTGCGTTGCGAAAATTTGCCCAATTCCATACAACGGTAACCAAGCGAGGATGGATGTCTCTGGACTTGTGCGGCTCCATGGGAGTATACGCTATAATACAGTAAGGAAGGTAGGAATAGGTGAGTCCACGGGAACAGAATGGGAGAGGTCGTAAGACAGTGCTGCGATAACGTTATTCCAGATTGCATGGGTAGGTGTTAAAATTTTAAGTCTACCTCCCCTCTGTAGCTCAATCAAATTTGTTGGTAATCGTGAGGTACCAGAGAGGTGTCCTCATATATATATATGCGTGTGTGTGTGTATTCTGATTAGAATTTATGTAAGGCGGAAATTTAGAAAATCCTCCTCCGACCCCAGTCTATATTGGACAATTTGCAAGAGGCTACCAAATGCAGTTGTGTCCCCTCCTAAACCGCAAAAACACCTGTGCAAATCTACCGAATGACTCCAAAATGTTAACCGTTAGTTTACTGTACAATGGATAGTAGATGGTTGCTTGGCGTAGAGGGTGTTTTACTCTCTAGAGGGTGGTAGTAAGAGATAGCATGACTCCTAGAAAAAAAAAATACTGTTCCTAATATCAATGCATTGGTGTCCATCATCCATCAGCTGGGGAAGGAGGGAACGGAGCTATTTGTGTGAGAAGAGTCACTAAAAGATAAATTGGAAACCGTTATAAGCATAAAATATTATGATATTTTTTATTAATTTAAAAAAAAAAACATTTATCTTTAGTAAATTTGTCTTCTTGTGAGATATTCTTATATTCACTCGACTACTCTCTTGTCCCACTAGTCTTGTTGCACAAGATAAATAGACTTATAGCGAGAGTGATAAGACTTCGAAAGGTCTAGTCTCTCTTAACAGGGTAGTAATAGTAGTAGTAAACGCAATAGAAGTAGTAGTATCAAAAACGCACACAATTTTTTGGAAATTCCGGGCCAAACTACCGAAGAGCACACCTAAAACCTTAAAAAAAAATCAGTGATTCGTACAAATGACGGAGTACCTGAAAGATCTTGCGTCTAGCAAACCTGGCGACGCAAAGCCACCAATAAATCTTGGCCCGTACGACAACCCGCTCCTTTGGAATAAGTTGGATCCCTTCGGAGCGGATCGTGGCCACCAGCGCCGGCCGATGACAGTCTCACGCGACTTTATGGAGCTTAATCAGGTACCAATCGTCTTTCGTGACCAGTGCGTCCACCGATGGGTTCCTTTTCACCGCTGCCTGAAGAATCTGAAGCCAGTCACCTGGGGAACTGTCAACTGCCACGAGTTTGAAGAGGCCTGGTTAATCTGTCGCTCCTATGAGACGTATCGCATGCAGCTGCTCAAGACAAAGTTTATGCAGCTCACCAAGGATTACACCGCGGAGGATAAGAAATTTTTCCCCAGCATGCGCTATATCAGTCTACCGTACTATATCTCGTCGTTCTACTGGAGCCTCGCGGCGTCGCAGCGGCTGAGTGGGTGGGATGAGAGGGACCCGGCGAATCCTGTGATGCAAAAAGAACCGAACCGTTCTCTGATGCGTTCAGAGTTTTCTCCAACTAATTGGGAACAAGGAACCCTAACAAGCGCTTACGGGCACAAGCTCATCTCAGATAAGGTAGTTCACGATATGGTGCCTGGATTCCCCCTGCCGGAGGATAAAAGGCCTGTGGAGGAGTGAATTTGAAGTGAAAAGAATAAAATCACAGGCAATATACACAGCTCACGTGTAGTTTTTTACGATTCGATATATATATATATATATATATATATATATACGAGTGAGTCTTGCATATTAGAAATGCTTAGGAGGTTGATGATTTGTCTAGCTTACTGCGTTGTGTACTTAGCTCTCTTTTTTGCCGCACAATTTTGAAGCAGGGAAGTTTCCAAAGCTTCTCTGCATCTCATAAGAAGAAATGTCTGTAAAGGATTTCGGAAACAAAAAAAAAACGAACTTTATTTCTAGATGCAACCTGCTATATTATATACAGTTCTGCTTTCATTCACGTTGTTCAATTTTTAACATTGTGCTAAGCATGAATTCTATGTGTAGGTTCAGAAAGTAATTATGGTCTTTAGACTAAGGTGGCAAACGCTGCCTTCGGCAGCGTGTTCTTTCTTTCGTTTCTCCTCTCCTCGACATGTGATGTATGGGGAGACACGAACTCCGTCCAGGTCCTTTTGCTCAATGAGCTTCCCGCCTGTTTTACGACACCCCGTGGTCTTTTGTGATGCCGCAGATGGAATTCAAAGACCCTTAGAAGAGGAGATTGGCGCACGAAAAAGCCGCTTATCGCTGCACTCATTGGATTCGGGGGAAGCTAATCCGACACAGCGGCGATACTGGAGGCGGCGCTCCTATCACTCGCCCGTATTAAAACGCGACGAGCAAATAAAAGCAAACACTACAAGTCAAGAAGACTGGCGTGCGGCCGCACTTCTGTTGGGTTCGCATACACCAAGCCTACTGTGGGAGCTGCTTCGCTGTACGGGGACTACGTGGTCGAAGCGTACATCAGGATCCAGCACCACACATGTAAAGGGACCGCAATCCTCGTCCGAAACGCGAGTCCGTTTATTCGAGCTCATTGGTCAGATCATGCAGAAATACACCGTGCACGGTGAAGCTCATGTTGGCGGCGGCGCTGAGGGGCCCACCGCTCTGTGTGGCGATGCACAAAAGCATTCGCGTTCTTCATCGAGGCCTGCAAAGGCGGTGCCCGCGGAGGACTCGGGCCAAATCCCCTCGGGGCCCTTCTCGGAGCTTCAGACGTGGCACCTTCTGCGGGTGATGCGGTTCCTCCGGTTTTCCTGCGCCGACCGCGCCGCCGCGGCGGAGCGGGAAGAACTGCTGTGGTGCGTGGGCCAGCTCGCCCAGAGCCCGCAGGCCTCGCCGGCCCAGGCGGGGTTGGTTATGTCATGGCTTCTCCACTTCCACGGCGTGGGCGCCACCCTCGCAGACGCGCGACGTTCGTTAGAACGCGGGGTAGGGCTGATCCTTCAGAGCCCGGGGGCGGCCCCGGCTAACGTGGTCGCTGTGGTGCGAGCCCTACAGGAGGGTATTCATCACCCACCCCCGTCGCCGCCGCTTTCATCCGATCGAGAGGCCGATTGCGAGGGAAAGACGGGAAACTCGCCCATCGCGACGCGGTGGCATCCCTTGGTCTCCACTTCACTCGCTAGGGCGTGTCTGCAACGCCTCCTTAAGATGCTTCAAGGGGAGAAGCAATCGGTGGACGGCAGTGGCGGCGCTTACCGCAACGGAAGAGAAGCAGGGCTATCGCAACTTACCCTGTGGGAGATCTTTCGGTGCGCCATGTGTCGCTTTCCGCTCCCTCTTGAGAGTGCATCGGGCCCCGCCACCGAGGATTTTGAGGTTTCTAGAGCCGAGTTGGCGCTGCTTGCCATGTCATGCCTTAAATACGGCGCCTCCTACACGCAACTGTGCGCGCTGTACGCCTATTTCAAGTCCGAGGATCAAAATCAGAGGGTACTGACCGCACAGGTGATAACCAAGTTTTTAGCAAACTGTGAAGCCCTTTTGCCTCCGCCTCTGCTGCTTTCCCTACCCTTCCCGCGATCGCATAAACGATACGCTGCTGCAAGTGCAGGGAGTCACGATGTCGGGTGCAACCTTCCGTTTCTTTTCGTTGACCATGGCGCCACCGTCTGGGACGCCATGGAGGCCCTCGCGAGTCGCCAGGATGAGGCGGCGCTGGTGGAGGTGGGTCTTGCCCATGGCTCCGCGGTGCTTTACGCCCTTGGTGGGTGCTCTCAGCTCTCGCCCCCCCACCAGCGATACCCCATCCCCCGCGAGACGGCGTACTCCGTGTACGCCCGCGTGCAGGCCGGGGAGGTCTCGGAGGCGGTCTCGGCGCTGGGCGCGCTGGGTGAAAGCCGCCCAGAGGGGTGGGTGAATCTGCCCCCGGTCGTCGCTCAGGCCATCACGGCGGTCGCGCGGCTTGTCGGGGCCAAAGGGTCGCCCGCCGACGTCGCGTCGTTATACCGCGCGATCGTCAACTTCCACAACGCCGGCATGGTGGTAGGCCGGTTTGTCGAAGAGGTCCTCGCCGGCGTGTGCGACCGCATCCGCGCGACCTATCTGAACCCGCCCATCCCGGCGGACGACCGGGGCGAGGGCCTCGCGCCGGAGCCCGCCCCGCGCGTGGTTGTGGGGCTCGTCCTCCCTGTGGTGCGCGCCGCGGTCGCGTACCTCGGCGACGACGCGAACGGCGACACGATTCTGCAGCTCCTCGAGGAGGCCGTTGCGGCGCGGGGGATGGCGGTGCCGCTCTGCACGGCCCTTTTGTCCGCCCTCGCGGGGGCGCCGGGGCTGGCGGTGCGCGAGCTCGCGGGCCGCGTCGAGGCGGACACGCACGGGGTGTCCTTCCTGCACTACCACGCCCTCTGCTCCGCGCGCGACCGCGGGGATCGCATGACGGTCGAGCACCTCTGCGCCGTCTGGGGCGTCGCGAGCGCGCCGGTGCTCGAGCGCCAGGCCCACCTCCGCGCGGCGGCGAGCCTCTGGCGGTGCGCGGTCTGCGGCCGGCCGAACAGCGAGCGGTACAACTACTGCCTCTGCTCGGCCCTCCGGAACGGGTTCGTGGTGTGCGCGGGGTGCGGCTACGCCCAGGACGAGCGCTGGCCCGCTTGCCAGAGCTGCGGGGGGGCGATCGGCAGGGCAACCATCGCGGCCGCGGTCCCGCGGAAGGCGTGGTGGTGCCCGCACTGCCGCGCGCACAACCCCGCGCGGCAGGTACTCGCGTGCTTCCGCTGCACCAGGCTCTGCGGGCCGCTGCTTCGAGCACGCCCGGTAAGGGCCCCCGACGGTGAAAAAGCCGCGCCCTGCCCCCCACGCGAGCGCTTTTGCGGCTGCGAGAGCTCCGCCGAGACCACGCACTACGCCCACTGTGTGGGGCACTGCCAACGCTGTGGGGTGATCAAGATGGCGCACGCGGCCCAGCGCGGCTCCCGGTGGCGCTGCGAGGGCTGCAAGAAGACGTGGAGCTCCCTCCAGCGGGCGTGCCCGCGATGCCCTCAAGTCGACTGCCTGCCCGCTGCCGTGCAGACGAGCCTGCTCGACGACGCGAGCGGCCCCCCTCTCGCAGTGACGAGCGACGCCGCGCCCGCGCCGCAAGACGACCCCCGCGAGGATTCGACAAAATACGTCGTGGAGGACGCTGCTGCCTCTCCCGCTCCGCGAGGCGGCCCTGAAACGTGCTTGAACTCGCCGGAGGTCGGCCTCGATGATTCGGATCCCCTCGGCGAGGAGGCCTCTTCGGGGCGGAGACGGCAGCCGTGCGGCTTTTGCGCTTTTGGCCTGCCAGGGCGCAGCCGCAGTGTGGTTTGCCCGCGATGCGGAGCCTACATCGCCCCCACGGCCACAGACCAAGCAGGCGATGACGGCACCGCGTCCGCACTGCAGAACTTTGCCGCTCTGCGAAAGGTCCTGGCTGGGGCGGCGACCAGCCCCATCGCGGGAAAGGATTCGACCCAAGACGGCCCTCGCGCGGCGAATTTAAGCCCCGCGTCGGCCAAACTACAGCGGGTGGTTTCGACGCTCGAGGCCTCGCTCGACGACTAGTGCAGATCCTCCGAGCACGCGCTTCATGAGCACGCCCTCCGTGCAGTCCGATCCGGGGGTGGGTGAGGATCTAAAGACGCTATTCCACGTCTGGGAGAGACTCTACGTGCGGCAGAGCCTTGCCCACCGAGCGGCGACTCTCCACAAGCAGTTCCAACCCGTCGCCGATCGACAATAGGGGCTGCCGGGGACGACCTACGTCACCCCGGAGGAGGTCTGCCATGGGTGCCTCCGGGGGGACCCTCTCAGAAGCGTTGTTTTTATCACTCAGAGCAGTGGGTCTGTGAGGCCGGCGTCAATAAGGGCATAGGACGTTACCCCTGTGTGCAGGAGCCACTACCCTCGGAATGTTGGGAATGCCCACAATGCCAATGTGCGAACATTGAGACGTACTGCATTCACTGCAAACGTGCAGGGCCCTCTGAAATGATCCCCAACATCCGGATCTCGCCTGTCAGTAATGACGAGGCGGAAAGGGAGGAGATACGTGGCGGATTTAACGGAGACGGCGCGACGAAAGGATCGCCGGCGACAGCAGGGTCCTAATGCATGCTGTTCTACCCGTTCAAATGCACACACTGTGGCGTAGTGTGCATCAATCCCTGATGCCCACTATGTCACGGCCACCTCTCAGACGAATAGTAAATAGCATCATTGGGAAAATCAAGAAGTAGGAGCGGCATCCTCGCGAGTCGGAAATAGTGGTGACGCACTGTCCACAGGATTATCCAGGGGTGGATGAAGATCCAATGCGGCAAGTGCTCCTCTTCGAGAGCTGCTCAACGCGTAAGGTGGTTGATCATGGCGATGAAGAGCCAACGTGTACTCCGTGAGGTGTGAAGGGGGGAGGAGAGATATTTTTTATCCTTCAGGTGATCTTGAAACTCCTCTGCATAGTACTCTCCACTCCCTGCCTAATGGTGTGGGCTGATTTATGTTCTTATCGCTTTCTTATTATGTTTATCAAGCGGAAAATATTGTCCGCTGAAATACCGAGCCTCCTACTACTGCTCACGTCGAATGAATAAAAAAGCGAATTTGTCTAGCTTCTTTATCTCCTTCTTTGTCCCTTTTTAGATATAGATATAGATGCGTTTCTGTAGTCTCGTTCCTTGCTCCACAGTTTGATGCCTGTATTTCATGATGCACCTCCCAATAGGAATGCAGCCTGCCGCGTGGCCAGTCTGCTGCGTGGAAAACCTTCCATAGAAGAAGTGAACGCGTCCTCTCTTCACAATAAAGTGTCTGAGATCGAAAACTTTTTAGCATCTGCAGCTCTTTCACCCCCGGTAATAATGGAACAAGAGCCCTCTGAGCATAGTTCTTCGCCTGCCAAAGAGATCGTCACCACGGGGATGTATGGTCACAATGATGATAATGCACGTGTAGTGGAGCTGAGCGTCGTAGCCGGCGTTTTCGAAGAGAGGCTCCCTCTGGTGAGAAGCCGAGATGGCCTTCTTCTACCCGGTGAGGATACCGAGCTCGAACTTCAGTGCCGCCGTGTAGACGAATCGAAGGCCCTGCTAAATCTGTTGGGGGCTTTAGCACCCTCGCACACAGCATCTTCAAATGTATCTTTCGTCGAGGAAGCTCATAGGCCTTGTGAAAGTGAACTGAAGCAGTCTACCAAGCAGGCATGCAATAATGACAGTACCAGTGACGCCGTGGTTGTCATGGATGCGGATGAATTAGATGCAGAAGAAACTACCAGCGATAGTAGCACGGATTCACGGTTCTTGGAGCAGTAAGCACTCCCTATGGGGAAAGTGCTATGAAAATCATCTGTGTGGAAGTGCAGTGGTGATCACAGAAAACAACTAAAAACAAAGAGGAACTGCTGGGTAATTCAAAAGTAATTCACGTAAGCATTAATGAATTACGTAATGGACATTAAACGCGTATAATAATATCGGGAGGGGAGGGGGGAGGATGTCTAAAAAAATTATCGGCATGAGAATTACGTATTGGGATATCGAATTGTGTATGGTATTGTTATTTCTCTTTCACAACTATTTCCATCTTGTTTTATATCAAGCTCTCACGTTCTAATTCCACAGGGGTGTACTTATGCGTAGTGGTTGAAGAAGTAAGAAATGCTCTTTTCAAATGAGTATCACACCTACAGCAGTAAAGGTTCCGATTCCGTGTGCAGTTCATCCGAGGCTCCTTCACTTTACAGTATTCACCATGAAGCCTCCCACCGCCTCCTCCGTCTCGGTTGGGTTGTGCACTGGGGTCTCATAACAGAAAACAACGCGAGTGATGTGGAAAACACGTTGAGACAAGTCCAAACGACGAAAAGTTCGAATTCACCTTGTGTGGATTCTGTGAAAAGAGCTGAGAGACAACAGTCTGGCAAACACTACACAAAGAAGTACGCCGAAAAAACTCTGAAAGGGTATTGTTTCCTCTGCTCAAACGAAAAGACGGAAAGGGTTGTCTCTCGCTTATCAAGGGCTCAAAAACGCAAAGGATCATTCCATGAGCCGGTGCCACTGTCAGACCAGCTAGAGAATGCAGATATGGTGAATGAAAAAAACCTTTTTTCATCCTTCCTATCGCTTTTGCTCCCACACGAGAGGCTCGAGTATACGGAATACATGGCACATCTGCATATTCGCAACTGCTGGACCTCCTTCCATCAATACGCCCAGCTGCCCTTCCCTCCTCTAAATGGTATGCCTTTATACAAGAGCCAAAGCACCCTCCTCTCCACATCAGAAATGCATAGCGGTGATGCTCCGCTGAAAGACGACACGGCGGCTGCGCTGACGAGTGCTCCTCCGGTCATCAGCTCTTTTTTTGTACCCGCATGGGGGACCCTTGAGGAAGTGCCCGAGGCTGAAGTGGCGAAGTTGCTTACCATTCCCTATTTTCCGCCCCGTCTTAAGGACACCAAATCACCACTCTCCCTCCCCGCGCGGGTTTTTCTTTATCAAAGGCGCTGTGAACCGCCACTTTTGCAGAGTACCACGATGGGGAAAACATCTGAGAAAACAGTGGCGTTATGCGCCTGCGATGTCTATTTGATCTTTTTTAACAACCGGAGCACGCCCCCAGAACTTTCACATCGCCTTACCGTGTGGTGCAGAGCGACGTGGAGCACCCGAACCCTACAGTCGTTTCCTCTCGCATGCCAAGATGCCACTACTATGGCTTCCAATGCTTCAAACGAGGAGCTTTTTTTAATCTCGCACGGCTTGCCTGAATATTTCCGGCTAGGGGCGATTTTTGGATGGATTTACGGTTGGCAACTCTGTTATTCTTCGCGTGGGCCTCAAATGCGCTCGGTTACATGGCTTCGGCTCTTCAATCTGAATGCCATGATGGCTGTACGGCAGCACGTGAATAAACAGAGATATTATTGGTAATTTACCATATCGGGTAATTTAAAATAATAGCCTCCGGTCGTTAAACAGATAATTCTTCAAATGCTGTTGTGCTCTCAGCTGCATAAGGACTTGTCTTCTTCAGAAACCTTTCGCTTGTTTGTGCGCGTTCATTTATGCAAAAAGGGCACTACTCGCTCGAGCAAACACAAAAAAAAAAACTATAAACCTTTGACGGAATAGCGTTATTTATCCAGAAAACGACATTTCTACAATAACTTCCTTACCGTCAAAAGCGTTCCCCTCCCACTCCTCTCTGATCAACCTTAACGTCCGTCTCATGACAAAATGAATTGGATGTATTGCATTTAGCGGAACCGTTTAAAATAGATAGGATGATAGGCGTTCCTAAATGCCAGTATCCAAATGCAACCTTGCATAATCCACGGTTCCTAGTCTGGCATCACGTCGAGGCTCATTCAAATCCTCTCAGTGTTCTTCTCAACAGTTCGCTTTCCACGGCCTGCGGTTATTTTCAATGTAGGAGCTGCGGTATAGTAATATATTGCTGTTACAGGAGCCATATAATCCCCACTAATGATGAGAACAAAGAACTTTCAGAAGAGGGAAGGCGCTGTGGTGACGTTTGGTAAGTTTAAGGAGGAAGGATGGAGTGTGATGGACACCTCCGTGTGCGAAAGGTTTGGATTATGGGTATCTGACAGTACTGTGCTCAGCAGACCTTTTACTCAAAGATGAATGTATACATAGATATTAGGTGCAGCATGCATTTTTACACACATTTGCGGCGTGAGAACGCTTTTAAAAAATCACTAATAAATGGGGAAACGTTGCAAAAAGAGTCCCCCTCCCATACGCATCGTTGGAACTAAAAGACTGCGTCACTGCATCCTTCTCGCTCCTCCCTCTTTTTTGTGAAAAATAAAACAATGGTAAAGTCGATACGCTTAACTCACTATTCAAATCTACAGCCAAACACATCCACTACTAAAATGTCGATTGGTAACGCAAAGCTGAACCACCCCGCGCCCGAGTTCAATGAGGTGGCATTGATGCCGAACGGCACCTTCCAGAAGATCAAGCTGAGCTCCTACAAGGGCAAGTGGGTGGTGCTTTTCTTCTACCCGATGGACTTCACCTTTGTGTGCCCGACGGAGATCTGCCAGTTCTCTGACTCCTTCGCGGAGTTCAAGGAGCTCAATTGCGAGGTGATCGCGTGCAGCATGGACAACGAGTACTCCCACCTGGCGTGGGTGAACACTGAGCGCAAGAAGGGCGGCCTCGGCGCGGTCACCTTCCCCATCCTCGCCGACAAGACGAAGTCTATCATGACGGACTACGGTGTGCTCAAGGAGGACCAAGGCATCTCCTACCGCGGTGTCTTCATTATCGACCCCAACGGCAACCTCCGCCAATTCACCGTAAACGACAACCCCGTCGGCCGCAGCGTGGATGAGGTGCTGCGTCTCGTGAAGGCCTTCCAATTCGTGGAGAAGCACGGCGAAGTATGCCCAGCGAACTGGAAGCCCGGGGCAAAGACGATGAAGCCCAACACGAAGGACGCCATCGAGGGGTACTTCAGCAAGCACTAAATATATGTAATGGTGATAAAAGGTGAAAGAGGTGTCGAAGAGCTTATGACGCGTGCCCACACAGGCAATATCCCTATATGACAGCTCGCTTCGCTCCTCGGTAAAGATACCTGAGACCACCATTAATATTTTCCGTGGAAAAAAATTTCAGTGTTAGCTAAATATAATCTTACCTTTTTTATTTTATATATTTGCTCCCATAATTGCTACTATTGGTACTAGTATTATATTTAATTTTATTATTGGAGACTGGAAAGTATGACTCGACTTCCTCAAGTATTACATATGCCGCACCACGGCGTGATAAATTGGATCTAGCATCTCGTTTCCACTCCCGGTCCCTGAAACATAGGAAATAAAAACTAAGAAGTAATGGGAAAAAAAAAGATACTTTTTATTTAAAATGAATGATGAAACTTTTTTGATTTCCCTCGAAGCAGTGAGCATGGAGAACTTTTCGAATATAAACATGGTAAAGAAGAATGTAGCTAAATATCCCCCCCCCCTCTCCCGACTTCTCTTCATTATTGTTCTTCATTCACACCCTCCACTAGCCATGCCCACACATACACCATTCCCTCTCCGCCTCCTCTAAAGGGAAGCAAGGCATGAATAGTCTGCGCTGTGCGGGTTGAGTTGGTGTATGGCTGGTACGTTTGTCCGTCCACACCTGCTGTCACGCACACTCATTAAACCCCCACCCCACCTCCAAGGAGATGTATCTCCTCAAGGTCGCGCTTCATTTACGCTGTGTAATGGCTTTAATGTGTGCCTAATTATTATAATCTGTTTAATTATTTCCTTGTGAACGTGCTCAGGACGCTTGGGTGCCGCGCCATGCGCAGCGCATCGGCTATAAAATGTTCATACGATTTATTTTTCAGCTAAAGGTATCTGATCCTTTGCTGCACCATGGTCATACTTCTTGACACAGTGGATTTCGGGAAACACTTCACTGTTGCATCTTTCCATTTTTGGGCTTAAATGTCAAAATGACCTTGCCAAAACAACATCCGAACGAGTAAAGAATATAGATATTGTATATTATGAGTCTGAAACGCTAATAAAATAACTGACACAGAAACACACATGAACAAAATGAAAAAGGTAAATAGTTTTTGCACATGGTTACAGCCCTTTCGTTGTCATACATTGTAGGACCCTTCTTAGCATCTACATTATTTAATCACATTTAATCTACCTTTTAAGAAATACTATGGGGGGGTCACCAATGGTGACAACAGACAAAGCGAAAGAATCAAAAACAATAAAGTCTGACAAGAAGTATCACGAGTGTGAAGACTACGGCCACACCACAGAGCTGCCGGATTACAGAAAGGATATCACCATTCCGCGCACTTTGGATGGGTACCACGCGAAGGCCGGCAACTGTCCCTGCCCCCACCTTCGACATGTGTCGAAGGGCGAAGATAGCGACCCCCGTGTAGCGTATCGCGAGGCCGGCGGCCCTCATACTGTATACGCAGAGGATACCAGTCCCCGTGCGGAGGGCTTTCCCAACCATCGAAACTACAGCGGTACGGTTGCGGAGCGTGGGAAGGCGGATCTGACGACCACTGCGCTGCCTCTGCGGGCGACGAAATGGAAAAGGCGTGCGGAGCTGCGAGAACGAACAATGCAGGATCGGAAAAACTTTCTGAAGGCGGTGCTCCACGACGAAATGCTCGCGCGTATGGACGCGGAAGGGCAGCGTGACGCGCTCGAGCGTGATATCGGGCTGATGGGACCTAACCATATCGAGGAATACGAACGTCTCAACGGCGAAGGCACCCTTTCAGGGCAGCGACCTCGGAAAGGCATGATAGAGCGCGATATCAACGAGGTGCCCACTATCGGGGAGCAATACGAGGAAGTGATGGATGAGCTGAGGTACGTCGCTAGCCAACCTGTCAACTCAAAACAAAATATCATTCGGTTTCATTACCTTTTAGAGGAGGAAAACCGCATAAATGCACTTCGTCGACAGCAGAAAACAAATACATGGCAACTCAAATCCTAGACGTAGCATCCCACTCTCTGTGAATCCATCTTATTCATTTTTTGAGTGTGATTTCGTTCGCAAAAGTTACCATTACATGAGATAATGGTTCGCATTTACGATGTAAAGTTTTTAAAAATATTCATCCTCTTCGATCGATGTTTTGTTACAACATGTTTAGTACGCTTGGTTTTATTCGGATAAGCAAAGCGATTTAAAAAAAAAACGAACAAATACCTGTGATGTGAAATTTTACTGCTACGTGGATTCAGAATCCAGCGAGCATCTGGAGGGCAATAAATCCATGCCCCCTTCCCTATCCTAACGGCGCAATAACAACTCCTCCTCTCTCCGAAAGGGGGAAGGAGAGGTAGTTAGAACAAATACGCGAACCCCCCTTCCTTTTATTGATCCCTTTTCCCCTCCTCTTCTTCTCCTGTGCTGGAAGCTTTGTGACACAGAAAACTGCGCGTGCGTGTGACTGTGTTTTTGTGTGTGTTTCGCGCGATGTCCGCCACGCACGCCGGGCGAAAGGCCGCCACCCCTCCCCTCCCGCCGCTTCCGGCGGCCACGTCGCGGGGCTATCACCGCTGCGGCTGCTACGGCCACGGCGGCGGCCTGCCGGACTACAAACGCCTCGCGATGCCGCGGACGAACAACTTTTACGCGGCGACGGGGGGCTGCCCGTGCATCCCGCGGGCCCCCGCCCACCCGGGGAGCTGGCGGCTGAAGGCCGCGCAGCTGCGCTCCGTCACGCCCGGCCACGGGGGCCTGACGTACGGGTGGCGGCCCGGGCCGCACACCGTCCGCGCCGCGAACACCGCCGCCTGCGGGAAGTGCGATACCTTCGGGAACCTGGCGTTTAAGTCAAGCCGACTCGCCCGGCTCGTCGGCGCGGACGACGGGAGTGACCTCAGCAGTGTCTCCCCGCAGAAGTTGAAGGATTTGGAGGCGCTCGTGCTCGAAGAGCACGGTGAGCGGGTTTTGGTCGAGAGTGATATCAAAATGCTCCGTGATATTCGGGAATCGGGCACTCAAAAGCGCTACCTGCAGGCTGTCGAGGATGAAGAACGGCGGCGGCGCCTAGCGGAGGCCTCAGAAGAGCAGTTGAATGAGTTACTGAATGATATTCGCGGAATTGTAGAGCGGCCCCTTCATCAAACTAACATGGATATCCTCCGCCGTATTATCGCACGACAAGAGAAGGCGCAGGAAAATCGTGACTACGTCGCATCGCGAAGCTGAAACACTTTTTTTTTTTTAGGGGGAACGGGAAAGGTATTCTTGTTTACAGGCTTTAATCTCAATTCGCTTCTTGACTTTTCCTTTTCTCTATTCTCTATTATCCTCAATGGGTCTTTGTCTCATTAGTTTCTTTGGAGTTTCAAAAATGTAGAGTTACTCATGTATTTAAAAAAAATATATCAATTATGTTAATCATTTTGTCTTTAATGTTCACTTCTTGCACGCATACATATACACATGTTCACCCCCACATCTCAGTATTGATACAATAGTGATTCAACGTGTTATGTGGTGCACATGTATTTTGTGTAGATATCGGGCTATTGCTAACCTCTTTAATTTTTTTCTGGCCATCAGCTAGTGAACACAGACACATACACACACCTCTTTCTATCTAATGGCCAAATGACAAACTCAGTAGAGTACCAATATCTTGAGGAGGTAGTGCTGTTCCACACATATGTACACAGGGAGGGATGGTATTGATTGGAATGTTGCTGTTCTTTTAAAACTTTTTTTACATTGTTTAGGTTGTATAAAGTATAAATAGAGGGAGGGGTGAACATCCCAATCATCAATAGAACATCGATGTACGCTCCCTAGACTACTTCCAAAATCGACAAATTAAAATGATCAAAAGCTATTTTGATATCGGATTGATAAGTACAGATGAAGAATTGGTGCCTGTGACGTTCCACTTTCCCTCGTTTACACTCGCGAAGGATGTTATCGTGCGAAATGCGGAGGGTGAACGGAGTACAGCCGTGGCTGCTGGCGATACCGCCGTACTCCCGTTGTGGGCGGCCTACCCGCTTCGCCAACAGGGCTTTATTTCGGTGCAGTTGGGCAATAAATACTCACTCAATACGTTTCGGGAGTTTAAGACGGATCCATTGGCGCCGAGCTTGGCAGCGAAGTCGCCGTACTTTTACGAGACTGGATTAAAGATTTGCGAGCTGCTGGGAAATCCGACGGCGAATGGTGGTATGAGCGCGGAGGGAACCCGTCTAGCCGCGCAGCTCTTTCGTCTATACCAGCTTCGCTATCTGAAAGTCATCCTCGCAACCGCCAAAAAGGGGTTTGATTTGAACGATGTCCGGGAGAAGCTTACGGAGAGTGAGAAGGTACTTCTCGATTCCCATCTTAGAGGGCTCTCTGAGGAGCTTATGTGGTACTCCAGTACTGTATGAAAAAACGGACTACATCCCTTTGGGAGCACCTCTAAAGCCAAAACGATAGATGGCGTATTGAGTAGGAAACAATAAGCAAGTGCAATTTTTGTACTGAGTGATTCTCCCGTGGTGATCATGAATACTGATGTTTAGTCATGTTTTTTTTTATGTGTTTGCTATTATTTTTACTCTCTTTATCTCGCTTATTGATTTTATTTTTTTATCTCGGGAAAAAAAAAACGAAAAAGTAAATTTACGTCCGAGTAAGAACTCTCTTGTGATTTCTAGAGGGGGCATCCATTTCATCTCTTGTTCTATTATATTTTTTTTGAAACGGGATGAGTGCGAGCGCCTCGGCGGTCATCCCCGCCAAGCGGGATGATAATAGTGCGGTAAATGCCTCCACCGTCCTTCTTTACCCGTTTAAATCGATGAGCCTTGGGTGGTGGGATAGCTTTCTCTCCACCGTAGCCCCGCTCAATCGCGTCTCCGTCCTCGTGCACGTCATGCGGTGTATGATGACGTACGCGGTCCTCCACGAGGATCCTTTCCTGGAGGAAGCGATCATTCACATGGGGAAAGGCCTCCCGCAGGCCTGGCCGCCGCCAAGCGCGCAGGAGGATAGCAATTTCATCCCCGCATTCGAGGCAGGATATCATATTTTCCAAACGATTTGCGTGATTTCGAAGTTTCGAACGCTGGATCGGCAGGCTAAACACGGACTTTTGTCCATGGCTGAGCAGCGGATCCAAGTGATTGTAAAGGGAACGCAGAATCAGGAGGATAAGATGAGCTTTTGGGCCGCCGCGCAGGTCGCCGCGGATCGGATTCAGACGCTTCAGCGGGAGCTCGACTCACGCATCGCGTGGAATAAACTCATGCACGCGATGAAGGTGCTCTTTTTCTCCGTAAACATACGAAACGGGAAGCTCCCGAGCCTCGATCCGGAGGCCAACCCGTTAGACAACTTCGCGTGCTATGAAGGCTGCCCGTGTTATGGAAAGCTTCGGAACACCTACACCCTTTTTGTTCGTGGAATGGAGAAGATTAAAATCATCGATTGCGCGATGATCGCCGCGGTGAAGGACGACGACGTTTTGCTCCGCGAGGTGGTCACGGAGCTTTTGTACCGCTATCGCGACCACATCGCGGAGAACCCCCCGGCGAACGACGTGGTTCGCCAAATCCAAAATGGGACCTTTTTCTACTGCCGGCTCGCGCTTTTCCGCGCGCTCAGCTACCTTCAGGATCTTTCCGAGCTCCACAGCGATTCGGTGACCGCTGCGAAGGAGTTCACCTGCTATCTTCACCGCTTCATTCTCTCGATGCACTGGGTGAAGAACGAGGTGCGGCGGATTAAAGGCGTCAAGGACCTCGTCCCGATGCTGAACCGCGCGATCACGACCGCCGACAACACCTTCGCGCGGGTCCACGAGAGCGGGTTTAAACACGTCCTGCACACGCTCAAAGGGTACACAAACGCCTGTTTCGTGACCCTCGCGGCCTCGAAGTACCATTTCGCCGTGCACTCGCGCGATATTTTCGTCGGGCGGGCGGAGGATATGCGGTGCGCGAACCCCGGATGCCCTCGGACGGCGCGGAACCTTCTCAAGTGCAGTGGCTGCGATGTCACCTACTACTGCTCCGCGGACTGCCAAAAGGCGGATTGGGAAACGCATAAGGGGTTTTGCCACGAGATCGAATCCCGGCGAGGGAAGCCGGAGCCGATGGAGCACGTGATAAGCGAAATGCACTGTATTAAACCTAAAGTTTAATCCGAGTGCTAGTTGTAGGTTGGTATAAATAGCAACGCGTATATATGGGGGTTTTGATAACATTCCTTTTTGGCGAGTCATAACAAAAAAAAAGTCCGAAAAGCGGTGAACGAAACCCATGGCATGTTTGTTCAACTTTTATTTCCCTGTTGGGATGAAAAAAGATTATTATCGTATTTGTTCCTCTATATTTTCCTATACCTTAGTATCTACTTCGCATTTATATATACATATACATATATAAACCCACCTATGTTTTACATGGTTGGTCTAGGCCTTGGGGATACTTCTGACATCACCCTAAAAGGCCTAGAAATCGTTAAGAAAGCGGATATCGTCTTTCTCGAGGCCTACACCTCCTTTCTGATTAATAGCGATGTAGAAAAGCTCAGTGCCTTCTACGGACGTCAAGTTTTAGTCGCCGATCGCGAAACGGTCGAAAGTGGTGAGGTGTTAGCGGAAGCGGGTACGAAAAATGTGGTCTTGCTCGTCGTTGGGGATGTTTTTGGAGCGACTACGCATTCCGATCTCGTAGTTCGCTGTGAAGAAATGGGCATTCCCTGCAAGGTGGTGCATAACGCCTCGATTATAAACGCGGTAGGGTGTTGTGGATTGCAGCTTTATCGCTTTGGGCAGGTGCTTTCGCTCTGTTTTTGGACGGAAACCTGGCGGCCTGATTCGTGGTATGAAAGACTGAAAAGTAATCGAGAAAGCGGGCTTCATACCCTTCTGCTTTTGGATATCAAAGTGAAAGAGGTCTCCGATGAGAATCTCGCGCGCGGGCGCAAGATCTACCAGCCTCCTCGCTATATGACAATTAAGCAGGCAATTGAGCAAGTTCTGGAGGTTGAAAGCGTTAAAAAAGGGGGCGCCATAGCGGCAGATGGAAGTAGTTTTGCCGTCGGCCTCGCTCGCATTGGATCCTCGACCCAGCAAGTCGTCGCCGGTGCCATGAAAGACCTCCTGGAGGTGGATTTCGGACCTCCCCTGCATTCACTAATTATTGCCGGGGATGTTCACGAATGTGAAGCGGAGCATGTTAACCTTTTCCGAATAAATAATACCAACTAATAAAATGAGGATAGAATATAAACATAAGCTCTCATATTCGTAAACCGAAACGCTATCAAAAAAGAAACGAAGCGGAAACTATGATTTTGCGAGCATTTCATCCATTGTAAAATGGGAAAAAAAAATTAAGGTATGGCATAATACCCAAAAGTTGTGGGGGGGGAACAAGTTTCACCTATCATGAATTGAGGCTACGTACATATACGTGCACGATAGGGCTTAAGGGCTATAGAGATTTCTATGAATTATAGTTGTGATTGTGTTATCGTACCCACAGTTGTCGAGGCATCCTTTTGAGGGGGTGTCGAATAGACTAAAATAACTGGTATACAAAAAACTCCATGAAATCGTCACCATCAGCAAGACGTCCCAGAATTCAACTGTAGTACAAATATTTCCTTTTCTTCTTTTGGCCGCTGGACTATGGCGTTTACCTCGTGTGTTGATTATTTTCAGGGGTCTTTGCAACATCCTTGCTTTTTGTTGATTCATTGATTTATACAAGTTGCTCCGTAGTTTCGTATGTCAGCCCAACAACAATTATTGCTATGTTGAAGTATTCCGGTGCCTTATGCCTCGCGTTCGCCTCGTCCTCGGTGAGGCTAAACTTCTTCCCGCTCGGCTACTCTTCGGGGCCAAAAAACCGCCAAATTCTTCTCCCGCCGAACAATTTTGACGGCCGCGCGGTGAATCACATGCGCAAACTCAAAGCTTCCTCCCCGCCGGACGCCGTGTTGGTCTCCCGCGATAAACTCAAGCTGCTTTGCGAGCATTGTCGATTTGCCTGGGTGCACGACACCCTCAGCGTGCGCTGTCCGGCCTACCCTGGCGAGCATAATCAACGCGAGACGTGGCTTCACCCGACCTGGACGTGGGGGAGGCAGCAGCCGTTTGAGTACTACAAATACCTCCCCCTGACGAAAAATCCACGAACGCACATGCCCCTCGCCAGGGAAGATGCAAAGTCCATGAATAATGAACGCCGCGCGCAGGGCTTGACGACGCGAACGCGGCTTTTGCAGAAAGAAAAGCAGGGAATCGCGCGGAGGATTACCGGTTTGGGCGTGCATAATCTCCGCTGGCAAACTCGATTTCCTTTTCCCACGTGATCGTTTATTTATCGGTGGATTTGGTTATATATATATATATATATAGTTGGCTAGTTAGTTATATGTACTTCGCCGGCAGGAGAGAAAAGGAAGTTGTAAAAAGGGATTACCTACTTGTGAGGTTGCCGTTGATAGTAGGCATTGCATCTTTATCCTATTTTTTTAGCATCGGTGGGGAATCTTTTCTTTTTGGGAAAGAAAAAATGCAATAAATATTTAGAAGAATCATGAAATATGAAAAATCCCAAGCGCGCTCTCCCTTTCTCATATTCTATCCCTAATAATAATAATAGAAGCGGTGTAGGATTTAGGGGGGGGGAATGAGCTTGTTTAAGGTTAGCTGCCCGGTAAATTTGTTATGGCACCCCACTGTTCATCATAGTTTGCTCCTATTGCGCGCTTTAAAGCAACCTCATACTTTGATTCTGAGGGAAATTTCCTCGTCGAGAAGCGACCCCTTGCCATTTCCTCTTCTTTCGCAGCAAACGATGCATATCAACATCTCCTGCACACTCGAAAAAGAGCCTCCGCTGGAAAACAAAGCGCGTTGTTTTTACCAACCAGAGCACCTGTTGAGCTTCTTTTTCACCTCTACAGAGTTTCAGAAGGCGAAGGAAGTAAAAGAGCTTCGGGAAAAGGTTCAAGCGGAGCTCTCGGCGTACTTGGATACCGCGGTTGTGGCTTCGCATATTTTAAACACCATCGATGCGGTTTTGGTCGCGCTTTCCACGAACGAGATGGAGACCACACGGCAACTTCACACCGTCGTTATGGAGCTTATGGAGCAGTTGGAAGGTACAATTAATGAGGATGGGGAAAATAATAATAATACCGATAATGATAATAAAAATGCAACGAAATGTGCGGAAACGCCCGAAGAACCGCTCAGTACGTGGCCATTATACAGCGCTTTGCAGTTTCTTATTGAGCAGGGTGGCTTTTTAACCTCCGCCTTTCCACAAATCCACCACGCGTACGATCAACTCACTCAGGAGAACCCTTCCGTTCAACAGCATCGGCGCTTTCTCGAGCGCACGATTAGGGAATCTTGCATTAGCGGAGTGGATCAAAGTCTTGAGGATGGTTTAGCGGAGAATTACCCTCAGAAAGGGTTTCTGATCGAGGCTCAGCGGCGTTTGAGTGCGTACACGACGAGCATCTCGGAGAAGATGGAGATGGAGGCTACTGCGGGAGGGAATACAGGCAGCCTGCAGAGCCGAGTAAAGGGAGGTCGTTTAGGGATTCAGGCCGTCCCCGCACGGTTGCCTTGGACGTTGCAGAGAACGAAGCTCCCGCAGAAATAAGAGATAAAGGGGAGAAAAAGTGATGAAAAGGGGAAATGCGCACGACAATATGAACAATTTTTGAATTTCTATTATTACGATTCCTATTGGGATCCTTTTTTATTTCTACCGAGAAGAGGGAAATACTTACAGTTTGTTATTCTTCTAGAGGGCAGCGAGCGCAGCGCTCAAAATCAATTCCCTCGTACCCATGTTTGGATTGGAGCAACAGACTAGCAGTTCTCAGGGCAATTGGTCTTTGTTTTTGCTTTATTGCTTATCGTGATCTACACCGTTTTCTACACTCACACGTCCCTTCGGAAACAATATATACCTTTTTATAATCGATGATTCCTTTTTATTTTTATTACAAAAGGGCAGAATTTACACTTCCCTGGATTCACCCAACCACACACACAGGGGGGGGAGGGGGAGACCAGACGGCCTAGCATAAAGCATATATACACACACACACAGAGACAGACAGATATACAGACAGACACACACAGAGAGACAGACAGACACACACAGAGACAGACAGACAGAAAATCAACTACCCCGCAAAATGAGCCGCAATGGCGAGTTGTGCCTAAAAAAGATCATCGTGTCGTACAGCCCGAGCCACGGCGACCCCGCCGTGCGGCAGTTCCTCGCGACCCACCTCCCCGCCTTCCGCCGGCGCCACCCGAGCGTGGTCGTCGACGTGCGCCCGCGGCAGTGGCCCGAGACGAGCCTGACGGGGGTCTACCGCGACGGGGGGGAGCGCGTCTACCGCTTCCGCGGCCTCAGCGCGGCGGGCATCGCCGTCCGCGCGCACCGCCTCGCGAACGACGCGAACGACGCCGGGGGGGCGGGGTTCACCCCGCGGCACCTCCACGCGCACCGGCGCAGCGTGCAGGGCGCGTGGGCGCCGTGGCTCTGGGGTTTCGAGAGCGCGCGGGCGCGGAAGGAGAGGCCGCGGTGGGACCGCCGCCTCACCCCCGCCGAATGGGAGTTCTACACCGCGCAGTACGCCGCGCAGGTGCGGGCCGAGGAGGAGGCGGTCGCGACCCGCGTCGCGCGGCACACGGCGATCCCGCAGGCGAGCACCGCGGCCGCGCGCGAGCGCTGGGAGCGCGCCGTGCGGCCGCACGCACAGACCGACATCCCGTACAACCTCGCGTACTGGAAACAACGTCACGCGGCCGGGGCGCCGGGGCCCGCGGCGGCAGGGATGCACGAGTACAGCCTCTTCGCCGCCCCCGACCACACCACGCTCGGGCAGGACGCCGTCGATATGCTCCGAAGACGAGAGGCGAAGCAACTCGAGAACTGGTGGCGGGAGCGAAAGGAGCAATTAAAGCCACCCTGATGAGAGGGATCAGGAGCGAGGAGGGGGGAGGAGAAGGTGAAGGTACGAAAGCCGTGACCACCCTTTCGGATTAAGAGGTGATATGATATCTATCGAATATCTATATCTATATATATGCATATATATTTTTTTATTCATGCTTAAGTATGAATAAATAACATACCAAACGCCATCCTTACCCTTCAATCTTCTCTTCTACGATTCGTGAACGATGTGTTTCTAAGGAGGTGTGCAGCGCGGCACTCTGATATAATCCCTTTTCGTTTATTCACTATATAGTTTAGAGATTTTAAAGTGTCTTATATATATATATATAAATATATATCTATAGTTATAGATATAGATATAATTATTCATATGTTTGGTTCGTTAACTCTTTTTTTGTTGCGTTGTTTAGAACACTTCTCAAAAAGGATCAGAAATATCAGTACGAATTTTGAAAATCGACACGCTGAGGCTGATATGGTGTCGTCTGAAAAGATGAACCATATCCATATAAACTCAAAAGAGACACAAGGCTGCGATAGATGTTACAATAGCATCGAACGCAAAAAAATTACACATAGTAATGATGAAAAGGAACATGAACTTTCTCATGAAGATTTTTGCCGGGAGGCGTCCTCCAGCTGTTCGAGCGGTTTAATTTCCATGGTAAAGAGTCATAACAATTCTTTAGAGTTCGAGGACTCGCAAGCACTCCTATTGTTAGCGGGGACGACGCGAAGCCAAACAACCGTCGACGCCGCGGGGAGCGATGAGGGAAATGACTTCGAAATCTGTGGATCGAAGTCAACGGGGCTTCCAGCAGCGAGAAGCTCTCCCCTCAGAATAGATGCTTTCGATATTGAAATTAAATCGACAAATGTCTTGTGGAGTGGAAAAAAGGAGGAATGTTCAAGTGTCGAAGACGCTACTCCGTGCGCGGGGGAGTTCGCCGCTTTCGCACATGTTTCCCACGTTCAAGGGGTGCCGATTCGGGACCCCCAGGACGATCCAAACGTGGAAAAAATAAGATTCAGGCGCGCGGCGGACCCCCTTGCGTCGGATTCCCCAAGGCCTTCCACCGCGACACCATTCGAAACGCAAATCACCCCCTTGCAGGAGGGGTTTATGGTTGAGGATCACCAAGATTCTCATGCCGTGTGCGATATGGCCCCAGGGGTGTTTCCGGACTTGAAAAAGGCAGACGAGGGGGAGTTCCCCACGGTAATCCGGCACCCAACAACCACGACAACAAACGACGCGTCCCTCACGCTCGTCTCCAAAAGCTCCGCGAACCTCTCAATGTCGTTGAGTGTGAGCCATAACACCTTGACGTTCCCGGCGGTGCCGATTATCCACTCGCTGGAGAACCTCCCACGCGGGGATGCGCTCGAGCACCTCGTCGAACCCCCATTCCCCTCCTCTCTCCAAGGAAGGGGCGGGGGAAGGGGGCATCATGAAACCAACCGCGCCCATATGAACCTCAGTGAAGCTAGCAATATCCAGACGAATATGCGGATGAGCTCCGCGCGGAGTTCCGCCTCCGCCTCACTTCGCTCAATTCGCTCGTCGAGGCATGTCTACCGCCCGCTAGGCGCCCCCCAGCTCTCGTTGAAGGAAATATTGCCGGAAATGCCGTCGAGGTGCCTGATCGCGCGGGATCGGCTCTACGTCCCGACGGAATCGCGGAAAAGCCTCGGCAATGGCGCGTACGGGGACGTCGTGCAGGGGAAGCTTTATCCGCCGGGGTTTAGCGCGCCGAAGGTGCTGCCTTCGGTTGAGAATATGCTTCTCTGCTCCTCGACGGATCTCTCAAGATGGGGAGAAGGGGAAGGGACGATGGGGATGAGCACGGCTCAGCGGCGGAATCTGGGCCTGGGGAACGCGGCCCCGTCGATGGAGATGAGCGCGACGCCGGTCCCATCGACGACCCCGCAGGAAGCGAGTACCCACATCCACCCCGCCGATCGCAGCCCCAACGTGCAGCTTCCACTCTATCAGCAGCCCTACGGCAGGACTACCGCGGGGTTTTACAACGGCGAGGCCAGCACGCAAAGCGAGGAGTTGGGTGGTATGTGTCGAATTTACCACCTCGAGGGCGATCATCTCTTCCGCGCGGTGCCCCCGTTTGTCGAGGATTTAGGCGGCGAAGAGGGGGGTACGAGGCTTCCGGTGGACGGGGAGTCTTCAGGGGGGGAGGCCGACGACGCGCGCGATCTCCGGCGGTGGGTTTCGCTCCGCCGGGCGCCGACGCCGTCCACAATCGGCTCGAGCGTGGACGGCGGCGGGCGCCGCTTCCCCTCGAACCCGCCCTCCGCGGACAGGAAGGCGGCGCGCTGGCGGGCCGCGCGCGCGGAGAGCAACTCGTCGCTCTGCTCGCAGACCTCGCGGACGAACTCGTGCGCGAAGGAGCCCCCGCCGGGCGGCGTCGTCGTCCCGCTCATCCAGCCCAGGACGCCATCCTCGCGGGCCGGCGAGGCGCTCGAGCATGGGGATTACACCGTGAGCCCGGCCTCGGCAATCCCGCACGTGAATCCGTCGTTTTTTGACGTGAAAACGCCCTCCACGGCGTCCGCGGCGGTGGCGGCGGGGCCAGAGGACGGCCCCCTACTCCCCTTTCGCACCGTCGCCGTCAAACGCGTGTACAAGGCGGAGCTCTGCCGAACCCAGGTCCTGCACGCCCTCAAAAATGAGGTCCTCCTCGGCAGCCAACTATGCCACCCCTGCCTGCTGAACGTCTTTGGGGTTACCGAGGATAGCGACTGCGTTTATCTCGTGATGGACCTCGCGGAGAACGGGAATTTGGCGGGTTATTTAGCCCACCACGGCGTCGAGCATACGCGCGGGATGGCCGCGCGCCTGCTCGCGGACGTCGTCCTGGCGCTCGAGCACCTCGGCGATGGACGGCGGCATGTCTACGGTAAACTGGCCTCCACGCTGAGTTCGGCCCGGCCCCTTTCGGAGCGGTGGGTAGAAAAAGGGGACGAGGGAGGCCCCTCCAGCGCGTCCAAGCGAGATTCCCATCCGACCTCCGCGGAGGCGGCGGACGAAAAGGATCCGAATGAAGAGGAGCAGTTGTGGAAGGATAGCATCATCCAGCATCGCGATCTGAAGCCGGAGAATCTGCTGCTCACGTGGGATTACCACGTCAAGATCGCCGACTTTGGCAGCTCCTGCTTTTTAGGGAATCTCGACGCGAATCGCTTTGGCGGATCCCCCGCCTACATCTCGCCGGAGGTGATTATCAAAAATAAAGCCAGTCCGTATAGCGATTTATGGGCCCTCGGGTGCGTCCTCTACGAGCTCACGCAAGGGGTCTCGCCGTTTAAATGCAATACCGCATTCTGTACAACGCAGAAGATCAAAAAATTTCAGGCGGGAACGCTGTCTTTTCCGCTCGAGATCTCGCCGGAGGCGAAGGATCTCATCGAGCGTCTTCTTCAGCCGAATCCCTCCGATCGAATTGGTGCCGTTGAGCAGGGCGGCTTTGAGGCGTTAAAGCGGCATCCTTTTTTCAAAGAAATTTGCTGGGATTCGGTCCTGCGGATGACAAATCTGACACCGGACAATACCGATTACACCGCGGAGCTCACCGGGCATCTCTTTGCAAACGAAAACGTCGTCTATTGCACCCCGGTCGAGCCCTTGGAGGCACTTTCGTTTCCGCCGCTCTTCGCTGAAGATCATTCTGGCTGTCTTTGCCTGTTCGTTTTGACAGATCTTCCACGGTTGGTGTTGGTGGTTCCCTGCCAGGCGTCGTCGTTTACGATACCGTGGTCGAGTGAGCTGCGGGTCGAGGTCGAGACGGGGGAGTTCTTCTCCACCTGGGCCCCACCGCTCACCCAGCCGCTCCGCCTACGCGATCTCGCCGGGCGAGCCGAAGAATGGCGACTAAAAACGCGTGAATTGATGCTGCGAACCTCTCCTGTGAGTGCGACTACGGCTACAACTCACATCCACGAGCCTGCCTGCGAGCGGCCTCCAATTTTGCCAACCCCCAGACAAAAAGGCCACGTTCATAAGAGAAAACTTCTCAGTCAGATCTGTTTGTCTTGGAGTTGCCGAAGAAACTTCGCTATGCACCATTTCCTGTCATCTGATATTCCGATGACGCCGCTGTAAGTGATACATATGATGCCTCCAGCCGGTAGTTAAATCGGCCTCTATAGAAACATTCCTATTCTCAGTCTAGTTGTTGACCTCCTCTCTCCTCATATCACCCTTCCTTTTCCTTACTTTACTTTAGCCTATTTGGTCTCCGGAAAAAGTCGCTGTCCTTCGCTCATAGCAAACTTTTTTGCTTGTTTGACATATCACTTTTCTGTTGAAGAGTCACAAAATACCATTACCACCACCGGGCATGGATGCCTGGATTATATGTTCGCTCTTTTTTTCTTCGTATATATATATATATATATATATATATAGATATAGATATAGATACATATATATTCATTTGCTTCTCTCCTTCCCCTATGACGTCGAAGGTGCGTAAGTGTAAAAAAAAACTTTCCTCTAGAGGATTCACCTCTGAAGTCCTCGCTTTTTTTACGACGTAAACGTATTTAAAACAGCGGTGGTTATTTCAAACAGTTTACAGAAATAAGGTAAGATCTGCATTTGGGAGTTATTGTTCTTCCTTTAGTCACTTATCAACTGCAATTTGAAAACAAATTGCACTCACGTCAATCTGGAGCTCACGAGCTCACGGATAATAGTCGGGTAAATAATTTACCCAACTATGAACTCCCTCCACACACACCCTCTAGCTCATTCCTTGGAAGAAAAAAAGGGAAAAAGTGCATGTTGAGCATTAGAAAATAAAAGAACTGTTCAGTGTTGGTGGGAATCAGAAGGTAAAGATTCATAGCAATGCGTTTTTAGTAAAATACCAATATACTTCTTCAAGAGCACGTAGCAAGGGTGAAAACAAGTGAATATTTGAGCCCAATGAAAAAGGAGAAAAAATTCCTTTTTCTCTTACTTTTTCAGGTAGATAAAGTATACAGTCTGCGACTGCAACTATGAAACCATTATGGGGAAAGATGCTTACTTTAATTAGCATTAGTCATATTTATTCTCCACCTTGGTTGATGCGGAATTCTTTTTATTATTGATCATCATCACGATTTAGTCTTCGGTGTTATATACTGTAGTAGGATGTATTAGTTTTTTGCTCCTCTAGGATCTAAGTGGCTCACTTCACAGAATCTGTGATCGTATTAATAAGTGGAACTACATTTCCCCTCCCCCTTATGTTTAGCTCTGTAATCTCGAATATGATTTTTTAATAATATATAACACTTTCCTATAGGTCGTTGATTCCTTCATGCTTCATAAAATAACTTATTGAAACCATTATAATTGAAATGTGAGAGATGCATCAATAGGTAGAACATGCTTCACATCGAATGATCTTTTTAGAAATCCCCCTGCCATTCTACTCTTTTTCTTCTTCCTTTCTCTTGATCCCATTACTATTATTAAATTATCATATATATATATATACATATATATATGTGTGTGTGTCTTCCTGGGAACCTTTTCGGAATCATTACCAGTAAGTCTAAGTAAATTATCTTTAAGAAATTTTGAGAATAATAAATAAATACTGTTAGTGTAATATATTAATACAAATCACTTCTTGTGAGGTTTTCTTTCAAAAAAATTGCTAATTGAGCAGTTTAACAGCGTGTCCACTAAGGTTGGGGGAAGAAAGTGCTGATATATATATATATATATATATATATATTTCCCCCATATTTAGAGCCAGATCCACCTCAGACCTTTTCACAGAATATCATCTTCCACAGAAAAAAAAAACAGATACCACACATGGGGGCTGCACCAAGTGCGGAGACGCTGAAGACGGCGCCTTTTTGTCCTATGCGCAAGGGCTCCCGTCAGCTCGCGCTTCTTCCCTTCACACAGGAGTTCTTCCCGAGTCCGCAATCCCCCCTTTTTCTTCAGCTGTACGAAGCCTACATGGATTCCTCGGTGTGGTATTACATCCGCCGGGAAGGAGACAGACTTTTGCAGGATCGAATTCCCCCCATCACATTCACGAGTCAGGAGCTCTACGCGCGGTACATGGCGGTGAGCTCCTCCAGCTTCTACCCAACAAACCAGGCCCTGAGGGAGGAAGTGGAGGCTGGGAGAGCCTACCGTGTACGACCGACGCCGTGTGCAGTCGTTTTCTTATACGAAAACAACGGCCCAGAGGGCTGTGTGCGGCTATCAAGACATAAGAACATGCAAATTCGCGTCATTGGAGCCGTCGGCGACGCGCTTTGCGAGCCCTCGACGACGCCGATCGTGCTCCGTGAAAGTGACGTGTTCCGCTACCAGATATTTATCACAAAGTCCGCAGGCGATCACAACCTAGTTCGCGTCCAGCTCATCGCAGCCTATGTTTACCAAAGTCAGTGCCTTGAGCACATAGGTCTGCGGGAGGTTCCATTTTTGCCGACTACGATGGTAACGTTGAAGACGAATATACCGTTTTTGTGCTTCTTCCGTGAGCTGCGCGGGCGGACGCATTCCTCGTGGGGAGCCTCGACCGCGCTGTCGATGTGGGTCGACTCTGTGTGTCTGCGCGTTTCCGCGAGCGCCGACTCGATGCGCGCTATCTGTGATGCCTTATCCAGGCATTTCACGCTTATCAAAGAAAAATCGAATTACAAAAGGGTTCAACAACGCAAAGTGGAGAAGGATCTCAGCAAGAATTTGGTCACCCCCAGCCTCCCCGAAGTAAGCTGGTTCAACAATCTTGAGGACAGCTGCGAGGAGAACGGGGCCTTGGCTGAGACCGAGAATGCTCTCACCCTCAACTATGCCGCTTTGATGAATAACAAAGTCACGTACGATTTGAAGGGGTACATTGTTGAGAAACGGGCCACCATCGTCGCTGAGTGCAGTACGCCGAATGAAGTGTATGTGGTGTGCACCGACAGCGTGATTCAGGTGGTGGCGCCGATCGAGGACGCCAGCGGCGCGAGCTCGGCCTCGCTTACTAAAGGGGTCTCGCTCATTGCCACCACGATCCAGGAAAATGCGGGCACCGAGGGCGTGCTCGCATGGGACGACCCGAATGAGGAGAACCCATTCACCTCTCCCAACGGGAAGGGGGAGGTGGCGACGACGCCAATCCGTCAGGACTCAGAAGCCGCCCATCCTGTCAAGGTTCTTCAGGTCTTTAAGGCCAAGCGTGGGGATGTCCTCTCATTTACCCCTGCCCATGAGGAAGATGTCAGTGCGGACTTGACAACCCAGGTGGAGGGAGGGGACGCCCTGTGCGACGGGGAGGGGGGAACGCCGCCGATGGCGCCCCGCCGCGCGGGCGTCTGGAAGGTCGACCCCAGCATCTTCATGGAGTGCATCCTGCTCTCGCTGGTGCGCGACGAGTGCAAGCGCGCGCGCGAGGCCGCGCCGGACGACCCGAACTGGGTTCTCGACCCCGAGACCCAGCAGCCGGTCCACAAGGACTCCTTCTACATCTGGCGCTTCCACCGCGGTCCGGAGGTGTTCTTCTACGGCACCGTCCCCAAGTTCGCGAACCCGAAGCAGAGCTTGTCGACCGCGAAGGCCTCGGTGGCGAGCCACAGCAGCTGCCAAACCGCCGGGCTGACGGAGCGGACGGGCGCCAACAGCGTCGGGGATAGCGCCGACTGCGGCACGCCGTTCGGGTTGCCCGAGCAGGAGCTCGCGGCGCTGACGCCGGCCGGGAGGCGGCCCACGAGCCGGCGCGGGCCGCCGGGCTACGCCGAAAGCGCGGCCCCGCC
>MJCC01000008.1:746263-759732 GCA_001766655.1 Phytomonas francai
CCCCCCCCGTCCGCGTACGACCCCGCGCTGTCGTACGCCCTGCTGAAGATGGCCGCTGCGCCCCCGGCGGCCCCGCAGGTCCTCCCGGACGTCCTCGCCCAGGGCGGCTACGCCGGCTCGGCCTACTACTGCCTCGCCCCCCCCACGGGCTACTACCTCGCGCTGAACCCCCCCTACCAGGTCGTCATGCTCCGCCCGCCGTAGGGCGCCCGATCTAAGCCGTAGCCGCACACACACACACACGCGTGTGTGTGTGCCCTGTCACACATTTGGGAGGGGTCCCATTGATGGACTGAGGGATTCGTTTTGGGTTTTCAGCCCCCCCCCCCCCCCCCCCCCCTCACCATACCCTGTAACGTCACAGAGGCGTGTTCCCATTTGGCCACCCCCGCAGCGACACCGCGCATCACCACACCCCAACGTCGTGCCACCGCGGCCTGGGTCTGTCACGGAACCTTTTTCGTTTATATTGAATACTACTGCTAATAAACGGTAATGCGGATCACCTACTTGGTGCACGTCGTCCTCTTCAGCACAACGCGAATATTATCGTTTCTATTTTTAGTAGCTTCTATACAAGACTCTCTATTCTTTGTTTTATTCGTATATTTCCAACTACCAACCTTGAGATGCAGTAACAACATCCAAGACGCTGCTAGATGGTAGAACATGTTACTATACTAAGGTCAGGTTGCTTTTTGTGTATCCACACCCCCGCCATAGTATATATTTTTATGTTCCTACCATTCTCATTTGCGAACTATGTGGATCTAACTTTTCCCCAGGCGTGGGCCATCTGGAGACCGCCTAATGGTTAAATTTAGATTGATAAAAATAATTACGTTAAAGGTAAAGTGAAGCTTATAGGCGGCTATGAAAAAAGGAATGTCAGAAAGGTTTTACTCTTAAGATAAAAAATATAACACGGATTTATTTTTTCATCGTTTAGAAATATGAGGTATCTTTCTTAAAATGGAAATATTAAATACAATATTTTTTTGATTACTCCGACATTCAGCAGTATAAGTGGGGAACACGTATAACCCACTTCTTGGTGGAAAGAAAAAGTAAATTCTATCAAAAAAAAAACGTTCATTTAATGGTAATCTGATATTTTACAAGGTATATATATACATTATTAATGAGTTCCAGTATGGAATCTGAATAGGTGGAAGGAATGCAATTATTTCACAACCGAGAAAAAATTGTTTCACAGATACATAGAGAAAAAAACGGATTTCTTGGTTTTCCCTATTTATTCACTTTTACATAGCAATTAACTAAATGTTAAATAAGCTTTATATCTTCCTGGACCAATGTCGAATACGAATGCTAGCTTATTATTTTTAGAATTCCTAACCATTGTTCAATATTGTTTGCAAGGCTATTAAAGGATGTGGGGTCCAAGCACTTACCACGATTCTGTTGAACAATAAATTGACATCTCTTTTTTTATGCTGCACCTCTAACTCCATATGTTTTATTATTGCTATTAGCTTTTATTACCCTCTATAATGGTATATGTGTGTACGCATGCACATATATATTACAGGCCACTCATCACCATGTGTGTATTCATTTCTATACAATGGCGAATAAATAAAATGAAAATGTATGTTTGGACTGATGTATTGACACACATCACAATGCATAATCATTTGGTGTGGAAATAAAAATAACCAAGATGGAAACTTGTGAAGATGCGTTTGTTAATGTCAAATGAAGACATCAAGATATCAGATATATAACGGTATAGGAATAAAGGAAAAAGATGGAAAAGCACTGTATGGAAGTTTTCGGATTTGCCCTTTCACCGAACATATCCATGTGCATTGTTATTTGGATATCTGTATAATATATGTAAATATATATATATATATATATAAGTATATATGAAGTGTTTGAACTCTTGAATGGTGTATTTTTGTTGTTGTTGTTGCTGATTGCTTAGTAACGATCCCTGTGTTGTGATGTATTTCCTATGCATAAAACAGCATTAGGTGTAATCTCTATAATCTATAAAAGACGGGAAAAAGAACACAAAAATACTAAAAGAATATTTTCGCGAAATCCCTGAAGATAATAACTTTTTTCATTTAAATCCTTTTTTATATAGATCTAATATAAATGTTTATGCATTATGCATAACCCTATTCTCTACATACATATATATATATATCATTTTCAGTTTTTTATGTTTCCTATGTTTTCATAGTGGGTAAAATCGAATACAGTGTTAGATGAAATGAAATAGCACAGTGTTTAACTTTAGAGCCTACTCGCAGCGGTGCTAAACATTATGATCTAAAATTTATAATATTTCAATTATCCTTTCTTTTTGCTTTTATAACAAGCGAAAATCATTAATTTGCATATGAGACAGGTGTGAAAAGTGCTCCAAGAATAGAGATACATGAGAGCCCGACCTCTTTCAAGTCTCAATGATGCACGGATTGAAATTTTTACTTTATTTCTAACCATTTTCAGCAAAAAGTATCCTCATATTTAATAGTGGTTTGTCTCATCGCATTCGTTCATATTCTGAAAAGGAAATAAATATTCTATGACCTCCCATCTTGCAGTATTTGTTCGTTTGCCCCCTTATGCGAATGCTGTGGAGTGAAGTCGCGTGAGTGATGACAGAGGTTGGGATGCCCCTTTGTCACGGTGTGAACATGAGCATTAGCTGAAATTTTCAAATAGGATTTCACAACTTTGAAACTTTATATATATATATATATATATATATATATATATAGTTATGTGTATTGAAAGCTCAACCAGCTCAAGTACCATTATTTCGGATATGTACTATTCTCTAAGAGAAGGGGCCACCTTTTGCTGAGGTAATCCCACACCTCTGCAAAACGACAACGATAAATATTAACCTTGTCTGTCTCAACAGCATACAGTGCCCGCAAAAGTTTTTCGGTGCTATTTGAAAAGTGGCCCCTACCATCCTTAGGATATTGTATTGATAGAAAAGTCGTTCTCCTAAATGCATATTGACTTCGCATACTAAAATCCGCTCATGGATGCGATCTTGGTGCATACTTCTTGATCTAACAAACAATTTCTCTTAGCTTGGGGGGAACCAAAGCGAGAACAAGAAAACTATGTGCGTTTACATGAACGAGAAGGGGTTATGTAATCAGCAGTATTCTAGGGCAAAACAGAAATATTGCTTTCCTTTTTGCATTTTGTATAAATAGTAGGATTGGAGTATAGTTTGTTGAATTATCATCTGTTTTATTAACATGAAAATTCGTTCCGATATCGATAATGTGAACTTCCTGATCTCAAAAATGAGTGTCATGCCTTTCCGTCCCGTCAAGATGAAATCTCGAGACAAAATGAAACAGAAAAAAATGCTCTAGTGTGTTGATCGAGAAAAGAATATTAAAGAAAAATACTTCCAAAAAATTATACTACTTAGTTCCCCTTTTGATATCATTTACTTACTCTTCTCCTTAATACCATTTATTCCTCTTAGTCACACCGAAGAGCTGGCTTTGTCTGGAAGTACTTTTTTCTTGCTTTTATTATTCAGGAAATAGGATTCAAGAGTGTGTATTTGCTTTTAAAAAAATTATTAAAAAAAATTAAGGTCGGATAAATTTTCTATAAAGATCCTAATACTTTTTGTTTTCTTTTTACTCCTTCATAAAGATTCGTGTTGTGTGTTTTTAATCCATGGGAGCAGCGCCTAGTCGAGAAACACACCGTCATGGACTGTTTCTCGTACCTCAATGCAACTACAACAAAAAGCAAGATATTGTGATGATCCCCCTCACGCGGGAGTTCTTCCCGAGCCCGGACTGCCCATTATTCGTGCAATTCCACGAAGCCCGCTGTAGTGCGGCCGTGAACTACTACTTCCGCCGCCCTGGTAATCCCGGCGATCTCAGCCGTATCCCAAACTACGCCGACGCGTACCGTGAGGAGAATGATAAGGCAGAAAACCCCGAGGAGGAAGATATTTTATCACCATCGCACGGTGATGAAAACGATCTCGTTAATAGAGGTGGCCGCGCACCTGGCAAAGATACTAAGAAGGGAGTAGAGCAGACGGCCTCTGGCGCTGAAGAATTTATAGGTACCGCTAGTGAGTGGGAGGCCACAAAGGTGGGGGCCAGCTCATACCCTTCGCGTGAGGCTTTGTATCATGGTGTAATTGAATCCATCGAGGAGACCCTTTTCGACACTGATCAGGAGATGCGAGAGGCGTACGCGAAAGAACGCGCCTATGCATACGAAAACTACGGAACGCAGGGGGCCAAGCGACGCAAGGTGCTACCGGTGATGTGTGCGGTGGCCTTTCGCCACGAAATTAGCAAGACACCCACTTCCGGCGAGGTGGCCTCGCCGTCCGCGGCCCATCCCATGCTCAGCAGTGGGGTGAACATGGGAAACTGCATCGTGAACATAGTCGGTTGCTTTGGCTTTGTCCCCGTTCAGGACGAGGTCGAGGCCGCCCAACAGGAGGGCTTCCCCACGGAGCTGGGGACGCTGTTGGGGTCGTCGGTGCGGGTCCCACCGCAGAAGCCAGACTCGCACACCAGCAGCGAGTGCAGCAGCCACTCCCCAGCGACGTCATTGCCGAGCATCATGCATGTCAGCGGCCATTCAATCCTCGGCCGCGCGAACAGGTTCGGGATCGACGGGAGGGGCGGCGATTTGCCCATGACCTTGCCAGCGTCGGCGGCCGCTCCGCTGGCGGCGATGGTCTTTCTCACCAAGTCGGCCGGGGAGCAGAAGCTCTCACACGTCACGTATGTCGCCGCGTCGACGTACTACTTCCAGATGATCCAGGCCGGGGTCATCTCCCGGCGCTGCAGCTTTTCGTCCTCGGGGATGGGCTCCTTCGGCGGGTACTACAACGCGGGCCCCGGGTGGGAGGGGGGGGGGGGCCTGTCGTACAGCCCCCCGCCGGACTACCTCCCGCCGCTCGAGATGTTCAGCTTCTCGAGCCTCATCACGAACATCCCGGTGCNGGGGGGGGGGGGGGGGGCCTGTCGTACAGCCCCCCGCCGGACTACCTCCCGCCGCTCGAGATGTTCAGCTTCTCGAGCCTCATCACGAACATCCCGGTGCTGTCCTTCCTCTACGAGATGAAGTACCGCTGGGGGTACCTTGGCGTGCTGCGCTCCGGCACCCCGACGGCGCCCGGGAGCCTGGAGGGGAGCACGGTGTCCCTCCGCGGCGGCCGGGGCCCGCGGGGGGGGCGGCACGTGTACGCCCCCGGCGGCGGCGGCGGCGGCCCCCCCCCCTTCCGGCGGTGGGGCATGGGCAACCACAGCTCCGGCGGCCTCTCGATCGTCGTCCCGGACGGCGGGCAGGACGTCACGGACGAGATGGAGATGTGGATCACGCCGGACCAGATGATCCACGGCCGCATCTCCAGCAGCCTCGCCGCGCGGCTCTGCTGGTCGCTGGTGGAGCGGCCCGACGTCATCCAGGAGCGGGTGCTGCAGCTGCCGAGCCAGGAGACGGGGTACTGGCGGTACCGCGGCCTCGTCGACCGCGCCCACCCCCCGCCCCTCCCCAGCGCGCTCACGCCGATCGACCCCAAGGACGTCTACGTCGTGAGCAGCGATGTCCTGCGCGGGTTCGACGAGGGCGATATCCTCCGCTTCGACGCGGCGCGGAAGGTCTGGTTTGTCGACTACTCCATCCCTCTCGAGGGCGTCGTGCTCGCGGCGATGCGGCCGCACTGCAAACGCGCGCGGGAGTCCGATCCACAGGACCCCGGCTGGGTGACCCGCCTCGTGCCCGTCGAGGAGGTGGCGGGTGGCAAGGGCCGAGGAGGTGGCATGAGCAGCACGTTCCCGGTCCCCCCACCGACGCCCGAGCAGGCGGCCATAATGGAGGCCAACCCTGGTCGCTATAAACTCGTGCACGAGTCGATGGGAAATTTTTACGTGTATCGCTTCAAACACGACGGGACGACGTACTACCACGGCACTGTCCCCGATTTCGCCAACCCCAAAAAAAAACAGCCTCTACCAACAATCGCCCCCCTAGATTCGATAGACATCGACTCATCCTCTGAGCTGCCGGCCACCACCCACCTAAACGCTTCAGTCACCTCTGACGAGAATCCTGTTAAAAAGGTCAATCATTCCTCAGGACCCCCTGCAGAGACGGCACCGACGGTGTCACCGTATAAGGTGACTAGCACGCCCTCGGCAAGTGGACAAGTCCGAAAGTCGATTCTCAACGCGCTCTTTTTAGATCCCCAGTCCGCCAGGGACGACCCGGCGCCCGTCCCTGGCGCGAACTTCACGCCGACCGTGGGCAACGACGGCGTGAAAAGCGTCTTCCCTCGCCCCGCATGCCGTCAAGACTACCTCGCGAATCGGGTCACCTCGGCCGCCCTAGATGCCGCGCGGAGCCTCATGCGGAACCTCTACAGCTACGCCTACAACTTCTCCGCGAGCACCGCGCCGTTGGCGAGCGCGGCGAACCCCCCTAGGGAGACGTCCGCGCGGGAGCCCACCCCCGTGGAGGGCGGAAGGGCTGGTTTGACGATAACGACGCCTTCGAACGCCGCCGCGGGGGTGCCGGCGTCGCCGGTGCGCCAGCTCCACGTGCCTCCCAGCAGCGAAGGGAGCCTCTTAGACGTTTTCGACATGAACGGGACGGCCGTGTCGGATGGCACGCCCTCTCAAATGAATCTCCAACTCACGCAACCCCCAAAGCGGTACACGGAGAGAGGAAGCTACGTGTGGGATTGGCGCCGGGTCAAGTCGGACACGGTCGGGGATACGGAAGAGGCAAATCCACAGAATGAATGAAACGAAATGCCGGTAAAGGCGTGCTTGACAAAATGTAACAAAAATCAAAAGAAGATGCAAGATTTTGAAAAAAAAATAGAAACGGAAGTATTCGGAGAATCGTTAAATTTCTCATGACACGACGGCCATTGCCCAGCGTACAGAGTATGGTCCTAGATTTGTAATTCGAATTTGGTTTATCTTGATCATTTTAAACAGGACTCCCATAGAATAATGAAATGGTTTCTCCAGCAATAGCTGTGGAGAACGATTACACAATATATGGTGCATGAACCCCTATTCTTCGGATATGCTAATATAGACCCGTGAAGCTGGTAGCCCCATCACGATGCTGGTACTCCCTACCTTGCGTTGTGTAGGGTGTAGTGAATAGAGACTAAATGCTTACAATCATCCTATTGTGCGTTAAGTTGTGGAGGTGGCTGCTACGACGAGCAATTCAAGGCGTGATTCTGGGCGTTACACAGGGATTAGATTTTCTCTTGTAACTTCCCTTTAATAGTAAAAACGTCATTGTGCGGTCGTACAGGCATACGCTTATCGTGATCACTTTCCAACACACACAACATTTCAGATGATTTCATGATGCGTGCAACTTTTTCGGAAAAAAAAATGCCTTTCCTAAATAAATATTATATATCTATAATTCAAACAATTTATCCTAATGGTTTTTGTACTGAATGAGTCATATGCTTTGTAATTTATTATTAATAAACAACTCAATACGTGGCGCACCATACCAGCATGCTCCGTTTAGGGATGTTATCATAAATTTCTTTGACTCCAAACTTTTCTTTCATCGATGGCTAATTATTATTTCCCTTTTTCAGATAGACATCATATCCCTACGCTGAGAAGGTGCACCCTGCGAAAGTAGTACTGTCTATGAATCCACCAGAATTGGGGGCAGTTGTCTTGGGTGACATCGTTGAGCGTAATTTTGAGGACAATGATAGCCCTCCTAGCGGGGGAGCTCACGCGAACCCCTCACAACCCGTGGGAGCCCTGCAAAGGAGGCCCTTTCCTCGCTACATCCCAGGCGTGCAATATGGCCTAGGCAGTCGTGCGGGTCCGTCAAACGCACCCAGCGCGATCGGGCCCTCTCCAGAGGCTCACGCACGTGTGTACAGCGCGCACGTACAGCCTGAAGACCCCTTTGATGGGGTTCCAGCCGCCCACGCGCGCGAGCGTTCTTTCCGGGACGCGGCCGGAAGGAACCCTTTAGCAGGGGATTCCGGCGGCGGGGGGGAAGGGGCAACTTTTCTGCCTGTGGGCGGCAGTGCGGCCTCCATGGCGCTCCCCAACGTCGCCCACCACTGGCGGCCGGATGAATTTCGCATGCTCTACCACGGCTACTATCAGAAACCCCTACCGGCGCGGGTGATCGAAGGGCTTTCGCTGCCGGAGCTAAGGGCATCAACGGACGGCCTTGCCGGAGGCGTGGTGGCGCCGACGGGAGAGGCATTTTTTAACGAATTGTTTCGTTGCCTGCGGAGTACGGTGCGGCGGCATCAATACCTCGCACTCCACGCGCTTCTCCTCCATCTTTGGTATGCGACGGACGAGGAGGTGGGCCATTCGCCTGCGGCCATTTCTCAGCCTCAACCGGATGTCTCTCTGAAGGAGCGATGTGTGCGCGGCCCGGATTGTGGTGCTTTTATTTTTTTCGTGCTCGAGGTGCTATCCACGGCAGCGCACCCTACGACCTGCCAGCTGGCGGCGGCATGCCTGCTGATGCTGCTCCGGCAGGAGAAGGATGAGTTTGTGGAGGTGATGGGTGAGATCGGGGCTCCTCTGAGCGACCCCCTCGAAGATGCCGAGGGGTCGGAGGAACCCCAAGAAGGGCATTCAGCCAGCAACGATGCTTCAAAAAATGCCAAAACAAGGCAAGAAGGTCGTGGAGATGCATCAGGGGGGAGCGCGGATGGGTTCGAAATGCCTTTTGAGGAGATTTCAGAACTGTTGCGTGACGACGGCGACCGCAAGATTGGGCTTGAGAAGATGGGTTACACAAATCGTATCATGATGGCCATGCAGATACTTCTCATTGAGCCGGCCCCCTCCGCTTCCTCTACAGTTCGAGCGGGGGAGGACTTCGGCGTGGCCTTGGAAGAAAAAGCGTTTGACCTTGAACAGCTGTGGATTCAGCTTCTCCTGTGTGGGGATATCAGCTCGCCTCGCGTGGCGCGACGCGTCGCCGAGGATCCCGCCTTCGCCACGTGGACAAAACTGCGGCTCCAACAGGTAGTTCTTGGGGAGAGGCCAATGGCGAACCTAACGCACGATCTGCTCCTGTGGTATCGTCTGATGCGCGCTCCGGCGGCCGGGAGGGCGCTCCTTCGGTCCTCGTCCTCTTTAGGTGACTACGATCCGTGGGGGTTGTTTGTGATCCTTGCGTGTACCGTGAAGCCGTCGGAGGGGTTATCGATCAACACGGTTAAAGCCCTGGCGCTAACATTTATGATCGTGCGTGAGATGGTACGGCATGGGCTTGCCGGTGAGGTGCTTCGCGATGTCAGTGAGGCGCTCCTGACGGACGGCCTGCGGGTGGGGGCGGCAATGATTCTGGAAATGTGGGTTTTAGCGGCGGAGCAGCGGCCGATACCTGCAGGGAAAGAACGAGGGCGGAATCGCCTTTACTCTGGTTTAAATGTAGACTCTGGGAATCTTAAAATGGAAGAAACCTATTTTCATGAAGTCGCGTTATCCGCGATGGAGTTGTGTCGGTCTTCCAAAACGGCGCCGTCGTCCGAGCAGGAGGATGGCGCGCGGCAGGCCCTGCATTATCTGGAGGATGCAACCTGCAGGCACTATCTCGCGACGTACTTCACGACGCACCCAATCGACTGCCTCCGACTTCAGGGGTCGGTGGTGGAAACGCAGCAACACATGCAAGGCTTCCTCAGCCACTCTGTTCTACGCTCGGATTTACTCTCAGAATCTTTCCTCCGACTAAGCCTTCCCTTTTCGCGAGAAAAGCAACCTCCAGAAGCAATTAGACACATTGTAGTGAAGTGTTTGCGTCTACATGCGCACTCTCTGGAATGCCTAACGGGAGTAGCCGGCGAGAAGGTTGACGACGCGGATGATTCAATGCATATTTTCCCCTCACGCCTTCCCGAGTTTACCCGAAAACAAAAAACATCGCTGCACTTACAGCTTGCACTGAAAGCCGTACTTACGCATGCCAATACACGCCTAATTCACGCAATTGTGTGCGGCTTCCCTGCTATTAACAAAGACGCAATTGTGGGATATGTGGCATCTCTTAGCGCAAAGTATGTATCTGGCTGCCTGGGAATTCGAAACCACGCACAGTATCATCTCCTTCCCGATGAAGTGTGCACAGCCGTGGAGGTGATGCTACTCTTGCAAGAATTCACTGCTGTTGAAAGTACTAGCAAGAAGGATGGGGAGGGAGAAGATCGCAACATAGCAGGCAGCACCTACAGCCGTGATGCGCAGATGACGGCCCTGTTCGTACTGCAGAGCATTGCCATCACGAAGCATTGTCTGGATGCCCTACCGCGGGCAATCGTGTGTTTGCTCGGTGATCGCAGCGCATTGGAGCTTGAAATCGAAACCCATGGTGAGCCGTTGGTTCTGTTGGGCAGAGCACTGCAGAACGGCGTAGAAACCGCCTCCAACGGAGGGGGAGGGGGAACGCAAGGCCTTTCTGTCGCTTGGGCGCCCCGCTCGTGGGCGATCGCGCCGCTTTACGACGATTCCTTCACGCACAAGGCACTGTGGGCATCCTGGCTGCGCCGGCTGCTCCGGCTTCACCAGGACGTCAAGAACGTGCTCGGATGGGAAGTGCTGCTCAGCCATACGCTGCTGTGGGTGCTCCCACGGCGGCAGGAGCTCTTTTCGAATGGCTCCATCCCCTTCAACAACGGCGATGGCAGAAATGAGGGTCTAGTTGCGGTGCCTGGGAATGCAGGGAACTCATCCCCCGATGCCACGGCAAGTGCCCTGGTTGGTCTCGTAATTGACCTTGCGGGGCTGTTGCTTTCACCGGCGGTGCGCGAGTCTGGGTTTTCGTTTGCGGCCTCTGAAACGCTGGGAATTGCACTACGCGCGTTCACCAACCCCGAGGCAGAGGACGGTCTGCCATGGCCTCTCGCGGTGGCGTTGGCGCTGACGGCGACACGCTGCTCCCCTTCAACAGCGCTCGTGGCGGCGCGTATGCTGCTGGTAACGCCGCTTATTCCTCACTCAGGGCGGCCGTTGACGAGTGCAGACCTACAAGACATCGCTCAGCTTCAGCTGTTGGACGGGCTTCTTCTCTGGAAGACATGCCGTTTGGAGTGCAAGACGCCACGCTGGAGCCTAGAGGAGATGGTTTCTTTGGCTCAGCTGCTGGGAGTTCTTTTAGCAGGGTCCGATGGGGAGTCTAAGGATGCGATGACGTCAGAGGTGTTTTCTGTGGACAGCTGGTCGAGCCTCATCTCGGACGCTGAGGGCTTCCATGCGTGGTGTCTGTGCGCGTTGGCCGATGGTTTCTTCCATAAATTTCTCAACGAACGCCGAAGGGGGAGTAATCAAGGTGAGGGTGGCAAGTTGTTGAGCTTTATGGAAAGAATGGTATTACGGACTACCTTGGAGGAAGTTGGTTGGGAGCCAATGGTTTTGTGGCCACATCTGCAAGACTGAATCTAACTCTGAAGGTAAAAGGTGTTTAAAATAAGGTAGCAGACCTCCAATTTAAGGTTTGTCTTTGGGGAGGAAAATCATCTAAAATAGCTTGATGTTTTCTAGTCTTTTTTTCAAGCATCTAAATGAGCATATTTATTCAACGCATGCGTTTTACTATTCCGAACCCTATAAATTTAACCTAAATGCTCATTTCCTCTACTACCCGAATTCCTCTCTAAAACAGTCGCAACTCATTATTCATCCTGTGGTGTGAATGGCCCATCTTTCTATCACTGGTTGATTGTACACGCACACAAACCGTAAAGAGTGAGCCTCATGCATAAGGCAGAGAATGTATAGAGAGAGTCAACCTTGTATCCAATCTTTTCGGACTTTTAGTATAATGGAAACAGGGAGGGGGGGGGGGGGGGGGGGGGGTCGATGTTCGGGAGGGGCTATCTATTTTAATCGAAACCTGAACTATGTCCCTTTAAAAAAAAAAACGACGAAAAATATAATCTCGAAAAGATAATGCAACTAAAAAAAATTGAGGTTTTTTTTTTGTGCTAAGTACGAAGGATGCTCATGAAACTAACACCTATCGCATATGCTCCCTAATTTTATTTATTTTAACTTACTCTTCCTACTTTTAGAATGTATTTATAGGTTTTCTTTGGTGTCATCGAAGGGCCCAACCGAATTCCTCGTCGTAAACATCTTGAAAGTCGTATTTGTCGTTAGCTTATGGATTCGGACTCATCTAGACATCATATTCGTGGATGTCGCTGCGCTATTCAAGAGTCCTTCGTTTTCTGTGGAAGCAAGACCTTTCGGCGTATATCCCCCCTTTCACGGCATCCGCCTTAGTCCATGGGCGTCCCCTGCTGAGATATCATGGGGCGCTCCCTGGTGCGTCTTCGTCGTTAGATCTCTTGCACCGCTCTCGAGTAGGCAGCTCAAGACTCCTCCCTTCCACTGCTTCGCAGGTCGTATTTGAGAACGTTTCCGAGGGATGCGGGCTGCACACGATGACACCCTGCTGTGACATCGACGTGCAAGGCCTGCTTAGCGAGTTAGAAGCCTCACAGCACCCTCTTAACGATCGCGAGAACGCGTTGCATACACTCACTGTACTTCACGATGTTATTGACAGTCACCAAGAAATTTTGGCGGGTTCGGAGTCTCTCCAAACAGGGTTACCCATCTCTAAAACGCTGGATGCACTTCAAAAAACGCTTCAATATGTGCAATGTGCGATAGCCCATGTCTCCGGTACGGATGACAAGCGTGCGCCTTCTGACAAAATCACGCCGTGCAGCGAGGGGGTCGATGATGCTGTTTCTGACCCACAGTCTGCCTTTAGAAAAGACATTCGGCAACTTTCCGAAGCATTGCAACAACAGGATTATATTGCCTTGGGTACGGCGCGAGGAGGTTTGGCAGATGAGCCTCATCATGCAATAGAGAAGCACCCTCTTATTGCCGCTTGTCTCAGTCCGAGTTTGTTCTCTGTTAACTGCGGGGTCCAGGCGGCTGCCGGAGCGCTCGCCTGCGGTTTTGCGCATGTTGTCTGGTTCCCCACACCAGAGGCGTCTTTCTCGGCGCTTTGGCTAATTGCTCTGCTCAGGGAAGCCTTGATGGGACGGAAATGGGAAAACACGCCATCGTCTGCGCTTGCTGGTGCAAACCACCCCCCTGGAGGCGATTGCTTTCTCTTCCATATCATGATAGTGACGGATCCGATCGGAAGCATGTCAGCCGTATCGCGGCGTCTGCGCAGCGAACCGCGCAGACCAGATCCCCCCCATTCCGTCCCCAACCCCATCCCACGAGGGGCGGGAGTGTGCGAGCGATTGCGCGACTCGGCCGCGCTCGTTCCCATCGCCTACGGCCTCACCTGCCGGTGTGCGGCGGAGCTGAAGGGGCGGCTTGGCGGTGGCGGCGCCGCCGCCCGCGCGGGGGGTGCGCCGAGGGCGGGGGCCGCCGCGATGCCCGTCCTGCAGGGCTCCGCGCCGAACGTGGCGGTGCTTCCGCCCG
>MJCC01000008.1:766180-784127 GCA_001766655.1 Phytomonas francai
CCCCAAAGCCAGCGAGGCAACCCGATCATTCAAACCCCCTCTCCCCCCTCCCTCCCTCCTCCCCCTCCTTCTCGACAATGCCGCACCAGCTCCAGTCCACGGGCCAGATTAGCTGCCAGGGTTGCTACGTGACCCTCGCGTACCCCATCGGGGCGCCGTCCGTCCGCTGCCCGATGTGCTCCACCGTCACGACCGTGCACCAGTTCAGCGTGACCTGCGTCTGCTGCCGCTGCGTGCTCATCCTGCCGCAGAACACGAGCCTCGCGATGTGCCCGCGGTGCCGCACCGTGATGTCGATCCCGGCGAGCATACGGGAGGGCAGGAACGACCCCCACGCCCCGCCCCGCCAGTGCGTCTACATCGACAAACCCCAAACCATCGACGCGTCGGGCAGGAAGGTCACCCATCTCGCCGTCGGCACCAAGCTCGACGACGATGTCCCGAAGGACGCTAAGAAATAATGAGAGAGAGGGATAAAGCCATTCCACGAGATAACTATATATATATATACGTACATATATATATATATTAGTTACATATACCTTTAAAAAAGAAGCGAAGGTGGTGAAAAATCAGATGTCATATAATCTTTGGTATTGCGTTGGTGACCTGCTTTCCTTCCTCCCTTGAAGGCAGTAATGCTGAAATATGCATGCCCATCGCGCCACGAATACATTTTCAAATCTGTTTTTTATTTATTTTCACCTGTGCAACACTTTTGGAGAGGAAATTCGAAGGATTGCTTCATCCAGATTAAGGTATTTTATAAATACATATTGCTGCATATTTTTTTTAGGGATCTTTGTAATGCTGGTATGGATAAAGTAGTTGTTTTTGTTCTTTACCTACTATTTTTAGAGGTTCATTTCAAAAAAAATTATTTTCTTTTTTTGGTGTATAGTGTTGTTTCATGTTTCGGTCTTTTTAGTGATAATTCCACTATCTTTGTTGTTAATTGCTACTTCTATTATATGTGCCTTTTAATCTGGATGTAATGCTCTTTCAAAGATCTACTTTTATAGAGGTTCATTTCTTTCGACCTTGCAATATTCTTTTTCAGCTTGTGAGGGCTTACTGTAAACCCTTATACAATTTTCACCTTTATTCAATGTTGCGCGTGGTGAGAAGGTATACAGGGGGGGGGAAGACGAGGACGGGAAGATTTTAAAAAGTTCTACACCTCAGTTCGCGAAAAATGGCAAATCAATGAAAACTGTGCCATTAAGTTCACTTACTTTGTTAGAACCTTAATTCAAAACCTCAGGGCTTTGTCTGTAACTCTTTCTTTTTCTCATTTCAAGCGATTTGCTGGTTTAGAGATAAACATCATTAGGGTGCAATGAACACAAGAGAGGCAAATATCTTTTGAACTTACACAAATACTAAAACATGCAAGGTGATGTTGGGCCTCTTTGTCGCACCGGTGGCAACGAATCATTCCTCATATACCCCCTTCTTCCTGGAAAAGGATAAATGCACGATATGTTTGACAAAAAGGATGTATGTGTGTGTAACACCTTCCAAATCTCTTGTTACTAATCGTCCATAGGCTACCATAGTATGATGTAAGCCCTCCCTATGTGACCTCCACAGGGGTCTTTTCAGTATGTTATTTCTGTTTCATCTTTTTCCGTGCGTGTGTGGTGCTGTAATCAAATCCTAGTGTCAAATTCATACCCTTAATGTGGCGCTACATGAATGAAAACGCGACATATTACGAAAACCTATTCTCTCGTCTCTTTATTCAAAGGCCCTGTCACATTTCTTCGCCTCATTCTGATTTTTTCGTTATTCTGAGAATCTGTTAACTCAATCGAATGCTATAGTTTCTAAATTCCCTGTGCATGACAAACCGCGTATCTGTTAGCGTGGCATCCTATACCATACACCATCGCCCTTGCATCAATGCCTAAAAGTTCATGATTCCCCCACTCAACCCCCAGAAGTTTAATAAAAACTATTGGTCTTATTTATTGAACAGATATACAATTTTCTACTTATTGCATACAAAATTAAGAGATAGTGTGGGCATATGTTCGCAAATTGACTTTCTGTTGCTCTCCGTCCCTTCTCCCAAACTCTGCGCTTCATAGTGTCATCTTACTCAAGTCACAAACTAATTGTGTGGTACAGCATCACCGATGATCTGTCGATCTACGAATGGGATAATAAAAATAATAATAAATAGTACTACTATTGTTATTATTACATCTACTCGAAGGCCGCAACAGGAATGCCATGTACATCATGCGATGGTGCCATGCATTTTATAGATCCCTTGTACAATAATTAATGCGCGCTTTGTTTCAACGAATTTCTTCCCTGTTTCTCAAGTCTTTTCCTTTTATCTGAGAAAATATCAGTTTTTTTTTACGACTTCAATAGGGCACTTTTAAGCAAACTGATATAACTGCATAGTAGTAAATAACAAAAAAGGAATAGAAATCAGGGGCATAGTTTTAGAACCCAAGTCACTTTGCGTATAAAAAGGGGGTTCCATCGTTTTCAACCTCCACAACACAATCACTTAGTTATTAATGGTAGAATCGATATTTACCCCCGAAACAAGTACACACTCCAGATTTTTTGGTTACTTATTCAGCTCAAGATATCCATACACATCAACTCGTTAGCATACGTAAATCCATCTAAATTTATTCATTTTTTCATTATTTGAGGGTTGTATTTTCTACTGTCTTTTACTGCCAGGGAAATTGATGAAAAACCATACCCATCGAAAAATCAACTCCAATGCATTTGTCGTTGCAGCGCGTTCGCCTGGTATGGACTCGGGAATCGGAAATTCTCCTCCCCAGGCTTTTGCTGCCGGAGAAGACATTGAAATGGGCGAATCTAACATCGACGCGCCTTTTAAGTTAACATCGCTTTCCCCGGGCCTTGATGACGGCTCCATGGTTGGGCGAATGTCGTATCGCTCTTTGCGCACGGCATCCTCCGATGACGTCTCGTATAGCCGCCCAATATCAGAGGCCGCCACGCCGAACTCCCCCTCCCCTATTGCCGTCACCCCGAAGGCGGTCTTCAATGTCGGGCAGGTGCTCGCGCCGATGGAGGCGCTTCCGGTCGTCGCGGCCCTGTCGGCCTGTGAGCGGGAGCGCGTTCCGACGTCGATGCCCTCGAGAAGCGCCTCCAAAAGTCTATCGAACGTTCACTCCTTCACCTCCGCGAAGCAGTCCCAGGCCTCAAAGGTGCCGTCGCGGCGCCCGGCGGATCGGGGGGTGGCCAAAATCGCCAACTCCCCAGGTCCTTCCTCAGCCAATAAGATAACACCAGAAAGCTCTGGCAAGGCAACACGTGTACTTACCCTCGATCCCTCTGGAAATGCGACTCAAGGAGGGGAAACAGGCGCGTATGCTAACGATGCCCTGCAAAACGGAAACCGAGATCTCCGAGAGGGTGTGAAAAGCGTAATTCAAATGTCGGTGCCACGCTCGCGGACTAACTTAAAAGTTACCATCACAAACATCTATGATGAGGGCCCGCACTCGCCTCTACCCTCAGCCCCTTTCTCAAAAGCGACTGGACAACAGCGCATTACCGGTTTGATCTTTAAGAAGGGCTTAACGCGCTTTTCCAAGACTCTGCTTTTGGTATATCGCATCCTGAGATGGGTGTTTTGGACATTATTTTGGATGATGACGAGGGCGCTATTGCTTTTGTTACTGTTGGCCGTCCTTGACGTCTTAAAGTTTCTATATGGCAAACACAAGGAAGAATATATCAAGTTCACAACAACAGACACGATACTATATGCTCAAAATATAGATGATTATTTTAGGATTTGAGAGTGTGTATGCACTGTGTTGCGCAAATATGTTTGGAAATTGAAGACATACTTGCTTCTAAACAAGCGGGTCGACAGTGCCCACCCACCCCCACACAACCCCTTGCACACACACACACACACACACACACACACACACACACACACTCATCCAATAAATATGTATATTTCGTAGCTGAAGTCACTGATTTAATTGCTTATTTACACATATGAATTGAATACTTATTTCTTATGCGTGCTTCTTTTTTATTAATTATTGCATTATTTTTAGTTTTTTTAACTTTTAAGGGCAATTTGGATGCACCACATGCTTTTGCATCGTATTCGGTAATTCCAAAATTGACGCAATAGTTGACCAATTTACCATGGAAAATGATTTCGTATCTTTTTAATTGTTTCCACTCTATAACTTCCTTAGTATTTCTTTTTGGTATGTCTATCAAGTACGTATTCAAATGAGAGACATATACTACACAGACAGGCGCTAACCACCAATGGCAGCGATATCTGTCTTGTTGTATCTCACGGGGCGGTGTGTTTTGTTTGAGTTTTTGTTGTTGTTTCTCTGGCTCCTGAATAATTTGATCTTCTCTGGGTACAATTTATGGTGTTATAGAAAAGAGTGCTTACATGGCAGTGGTTAGTTTTAGGAATAAGTGGGACATGATTGGAAATACGGCTGTGCAGTAGACAATGTTACCGTCTACAGAAGGGCTGTGTATCAGGCAAGATGCATTAAAGATATTACTTTAAACCAATACTTACTACCAGCCTATCACGGTAAGCCCCCTGTTAATGCTGCTCCATAGGGCCTTGTGGGTAAATGAGGTAAAAATTGAACTCTTAAAAGCCTCTTCAGAGAGTTGCTTTCATGTCGCAATCGACACCTTTTCTCTCGACTACTTACTATACCTGTCAAACATTTGAATTTCCTTATATTTTATATTTTGTTCGTTATTTTCCTCGTCGAGAATTTAAATTATATACATTGGTATGCATTAGATTTCCATGCAAAAGGCAAACAACCATACAAAAGAACATATCGAACACTTTTTTGTTTATATTAGTCGACAAAACCGCACGAATCAATATGTCGGTCTCTGCACCGCTTTCACCACTGGTTAGAGAAGCTTCCACCAGCTCAAGGTACACAGGCCAAACGGATTTATCGGAGGAGGTCCTCAAGTCTCCGTGCGCCGCCGCACCGACATTGGGGGGCACTGCAAGCAGTGCATCTTCTACCGTGAAGACCAAAAGTGCCTTACCTACATTGCGAACTGCCATTAGGAAGGAGGTGGGGCACACCGCCAAACTCTATACAATCAAGCTAAAGCTGGAGCAGGATATGGAATCGCGCTATCGTCGTCAACTCGTTCAGGAGGAGGAAGGAGTCTGGCGGAATCTCCAGCAGGAGTTTCATCCGATGGTTCCGGCTTCCGTGCACACAACCCCAACCAAGGACGACCTCGCACACCCAGAAGCCAGACTCAGCCGCAGGCCAAGTGCTTTGAGTACTGAAGAAGAGCAGCCCTATCCCCTTTCGAAAACCCCCCGAGAGGGTGCCGCGGAGGGGCCATGCCCTCCACAAGAAAAGCCCGCACGACCGTCGGTGCCTCTCTGCGCTTCGGGCGCCATCGCGAGCGAGGAGATGCGGAGGCGGCGGCCCAGCCTGCAGGAGGCCGCCCCTCCCGCCGACGGCGGACGGGCTTTGGGAAAGGATACCCCCGTTGGGGCCGCGGAGCCTCCCCGGGAAATGTGCGTTCGCAGCCAGGAGGGCACGCCGGAGAAGGTGCGGGAAACGGCGCGGCTCCGGGCGGCGCTCGGGGCCCTGGAGCTTCAGGTCGCATCGCTGCGAGATGAAAAGCGCGCCCTGGAGGGGGAATTGGTCGCCACCCGGCGTGCGATGCGGGAAAGCACGCGCTCCCATCAGGAAGCCACCGATGCCCTCGGCAGGGAGCTTGCGCACGCGCGCAGCGCACGGCAGGCAAGCGAGGCCGACCACACCCACCTTCAGCGTGAGAACGAGGCTCTTCAGAGGGAACTGAAGGAGGCCGCTGACCGGCACGATGGCTTTATTATTCAGGCTCAGAACTCCCAACAGGAGGCCAACGCGTTGGTGGCGAGAATGCGGGAGGATGTGCATCGATGCCAGGAGAGGCTGCGGCGGCAAGAGGCCCGATACCGGTCCGATACCGAGGCCCTTCTCGAGCAAACCCGAGAGCTGAAGGCGGCGATGCAGTCGCAGCGCGAACGCATTGGCGATCTCGAGGCAGAGGAGGAATCTTTACGGAACATCATTGATGCGTTAGAAGTAGGAAAGGAGCACGTTCTCGAGACCTATCTCGCTAAAGTGGTAGCATTGCAGTCGGAACTGAAGTCCCAGCAGGCTAAGTATGAGGCTCACGCCGCCGAGGACGCACGAGAGCTGGAGGCGATGCGGGATGAGGTTGCCCAGATTTCTGCCGAGCGTGAGGAGTTGCTCGCTGCATTGAAAGAGCGAGAGAACGAGCTGCACGAGGCGGTGGCGCGCGCTCAGACGGTGGCGAGAGAGCTTGCTGAAAACGCCGCCGTCCGCACCCCAAGGGGGGTCTCTCCCGCCCGCATGTCGCCGGTGGGGTTGAGAAACCTCAACGTGAACACGATTTCTCAGGGCGGAATTGACGGGGTGAAGCGGTGGGAATCCATGACGACCCCGGGCGAGTGCACCCCCGGCGGCCTCCCGCCGGCGCCCCAAACCGTCGAGGAGTTGACAAAGCACCAGCCCCCTCTGCGGGAGCCATCGCTCGCGATCGAGAGCGGCGAGACGCCGCTTCCAGGGTCCTTTGCAGACCCGCCGTTCGGTGAAACCCCGACACCTTTGCAGCCCCAACCCCCTCCCGGCGTGCGTTCGAAGGGTGAAGAGACCTCGCGGCCGCACTGCCTCGTGAAGGTTGATCTCAATACGGCGGGGAATGAGGCCCTCGGCGAGCCGCCGGAAGCGGCGTTGCGTGGGAGGTCAGGTACGTGGATGCTGCCCGGGACGGCCTTTGGGGAGCTCGACAAGAGCGCAAACGCATGCCCCCCCTTGGGTATTTCAAACCTGACGGGGAATCTCGATGACCCCGCGCGAGGGGGGGAAAGGGGCTCGCCGAGTGGGAACGGCCTCTTGGTGCCGAGCACTAATTTTCCCACGCCCCGAACCTCCATCGCTTCGCGCGGGGCGGGGCAGGGTCGGCAAGACGTGTTGGCGACGCTGCGGGACCGCCCGCCGCGTGCGCGACTCCCGCGAAGCGTCCACACCCTCGACCCCACGCGCTTCGACCCCACCGTCGGCCGGGAGGTGCGTGTCCACGACGACCCACAATCCGCCCACGCGGAGGAGAGGGAGGGGAGGGAAAAGAGCTGGCAGAAACCCCCGTATCGCCCCCGCGAGGCGCTTGGGGTTTGGGGGGGCGTCGATGACGACAAGGACGCGGCCTCTTCCCCGTCGGACCTCGTCTTCGGCCAGACCGCGAGCCGCCTTCTCGTGTGGGGTGGGGGGCGGCGCCTGGCGAGGCCGTGGTCGGCCCCGGGCGCGCACGAGGACGTCGGGACCTCCGCGCTGGGCTCCATCAGCAGCGCCCTGCACGCGGCCCGCCAGCGGCGCGAAGGGCGCGGGCGTGGGGCGCCCGTCCTCTGCTATCGCTTCACCCTCCTCGTCCGCGCCCTTCCCCCGCCCCCCGCCCGCGGCGAGGCCGGCATCGCCGTCGGCTTCGCGGATCGTTTATTGCCGGTGGAGAGCTTCGGGGCCGGGGGGAACTCCGTGCGGTACGCCGGCTGTTATTTTCTCGACCTCCACTCCGGGCGTCGGTTCGCGCCGGCGCAGGGGGTCGTGGGGGCGCCGTTGGAGGGGTGGGCCGAGGCGGCGAAGGTTCAGGGCGCGCGCGGCGTGCAGGTCGGCGACGAGGTGGGCTGCGTCTTGAGGATCGCGGAGGGTTGCCTGCGCTACGAATGGAACGGCATCGACTGCGGCATCGCCTTCCGAAACGTGGACCTGACGCGATCGCTCTTTCCGGCGGTCGAGATATACAGCTCGGGCTACGAAGTGGAGTTGCTTTGAGCTGTTGTTTTTTGTCCTTAGATCCCTTAGATTTTTCTTTCCTTTTTTCCTTGGATATGTTATGCTGACAACGGGAGAGACATGACCACCACAATGACTAACTGCTCGCTGCATTGCTCGCCCTCAACGAGGTGGGTCGTGCCTCCATGGCTGTGTGAGAAAGGGTCTGCGCGTGTGTGTCTTCTTTCAAGACCCCCAATAGGGGTGAACCTTTTCTCCTGTACTTTGTGTTTTTTTCTCTATAAATGCCGTCGTACGATTGCTAGATAACATGATATAGACTACTGGCTTTAGATTATAGATTGAATTTGTCCCAGTGCTCGCGAGAATACTTTTTCCGGATGAACTCGTAAAGATAATAAAGGTGGAACCATCCAAGTTATGAATGGATGTACTTTCTTCCTTGGGGTTGTGATGACATCCCTTGCTGATATTCTATTTTCCCTGTTATTTCTCATATATATATATAGTTCCACACTCTTGCGCCATTTCCGTCTGCGTGTGCTCCACAAGGGGGGGGTGTATAAAGGAGTTGAAAGAAAGGAGGCGGTTGAGGCCACTGTGTACGGTTTTAAGCAGATCTCTGACTCGCATGAGGTAGTGCCCCGAGAATACCCACCAACCCTTGCACAGACGAAGGAGAAGTGAGAGGGAAGGGTGGATTCAGCCTGCGGTTGGAGCCATGCTCCAGCATCAGGATTCCAACGCCGTGGCGGCACTTCAGGGCTTCACCGAGGCCCTGCACCAGAGCCAGCAGTCCCTCCAGAAGGAGGAAGCGCGTTTCCGCGAATCCACGCGGGCCCTAGAAATACTTCTCTCCAAGAATGAAAAGCTGCGACGCGAAAAAGTAAGCAACCCCGAAGAAGAGCAACGCCTTGAGGCTCTTCGACGGGAAAAGCTGAAACTACTCCAACTCATCCAGCAGCAGCGCGACGCCATAGCAGAAGCAGCGCAGCACATCCAAACTCTGCGCTCACCTCGGCTGGAAAAAGAGGCCGCGGTGCGAACCAAAAGACAAGAGCTAATCAACCTACGGAAGCAATATATTCTACGCGCGACGCAGGTGCACGCGAGCGTCGCGCAGACCTTCCTACCACAGCGTTCCCTCGCGCACCTCCAGGAGGTCCACCAGCAGCGTCGGCGGGAGGCCGAAATCGCCTCGGCGATGCTCGAGCAAGCCCGAAAGAAGCGCGATGCCCTGGTGGACGAATTGTGCGCCTTGCGGGAGCTTCGGCCTACGACCTCTGAGGATGCTTCGGGGATAGGGCGGGGCGCGAATGCGGAAGGCCGTCGCGATGCCCCGCCGGACGAGGCGACCGTGCGGGACGAAGGGTGTGAGGAGGAGGAGGCCACCTACAGCCCCACCGCGGTGGTCGCGCGGTGGACTTCCCCCGAGGAGCTCGAGGCGCGGCTTCAGGCCCAACGGCAAACCCACGCCGCCCTCGAGGATGAATTTCAGCGGCGGCAACGCGCTATGCGGAAGCGGTGCGAGGAGTTCAAAGCCTCCGTGCGGCGCCTATGCGATCAGATCGAGGAGGTAGACGCGGCGCAGCAAGCCGCCCAGCGGTCCCTTGATCAGTCCCTCAACGCGGCAGGGGGCGCGGCGGGTGGGGTTATTGCGTGTAAGCACTGCACCGCAGATGTCGTCTCCCGTTTCCTCTGCGCGCAGACTTGAGTTCGATGGAACTTACTCTCTAACCTTCCATAGTAGACACTAGTTATACTTCCTTTTTTTTTTTTCACGTTCATTTTTGTATAAATATATTCCATTTCTGTTTCCATAAGAGTTCTAGTAACTTCTTTTTTACTTATTATTATTTTTTTTTTTTTAGACTGCTGAATACCCCCCACTAGAGGGCAATTTGAAAGCACAACGATGGCGCAGTGGATTTTCACCACCATGGCGGACTGTGGCAGCCCCCAAAAGGGGCCTCCTCATGTCTTTGGCAAAGGGGTACACGCCGAAACACATGACTCACAATAAGTTACCTTTCTTTCACCTTTATCACCGTTTTTTGAATACTTTGTTGAATTTTACGCAAACTCTATCCCACACACACAAAGTGATATCACTTTCATAATATTACGCATCGTAAAATATTTCTCAAGCTCTCTGACAAAGCTTCCTATTCTTTATTTTCAAGTTATACCTTTTGCTCGTTCCGCAGAAAATCACTAAATCTCAACCTGTATTTGCCTGTTTGTGTGCCTTAGACAAAAAAAAATCCGCATCCATAACAGAAAGACCGACCCGTATCTGTACGCATACTTGTTGTGATTGTATTTTAACAAAGTTCGGAGCGTCCATTCACACCATGACGGATTTCAGCAACGGAGGGGTCAATCCATGCCTGAACGTCTGGCCATCGCCGCACTCCATGCCAGGGATGACATCCTTGAACGGCGAGGCCTTTCAGGCCATCCCGATGCTATCTGAGCAACGCTACTGGGTGTCGATGTCGATGCCGATCCAGGCATCGATGATGATGGCCAGCGCGGCCCCCGCCCCCGGTGTCGGGGCCCCGATGTTCGCCCCGGGGCTGTGCCTCGACCCTTCGCTGATGCTGTCGATCCCAGTCGGGCTCGTGCCGCCGTCGCAGGGCTGCCTGCCGGCCTACGCGCCGGCCGCCCTGCCGCTCCCCCGCCTCGCCCCGGCCGACGGGGAGGCCGGGGGGCCGCTGCTCGCGGCCCCGCCCCGCCCCGACCCCGCCGCCGCCGCCGCCTGCCAGCGGCCGGCCCGCAAGAACGGGCTGCTCTACGCCACGCAGACGCAGTACGAGGGGCGGGTCAAGCGGTACAGCCACCTGCGCGGGTTCGGCTTCCTGACGGCGACCCACCAGCTCGCCCCGCTCACGGCCGAGGACGCGGCCGGGCCCCCCCCGGACCCCGACGCCGCCGAGGAGGTGGTCGAGATCGACGGCGCGCGCTACCGCCGCCGGCCCGTCCGCATCGGGGACATCTTCGTCCACCACCAGAAGATCCTGATCCCGCCCGGCGCCGACGGCGCGAGGGGGCTCGCGCAGGACTTCACGATCGGCGCCTGCGTCTACTTCCGCGCGGACCGGTGCACCTACCCGAGCAGCCTGCAGGCCGTCGACGTCCGGCTCCTCGTGCGGCCGGGGCAGGTGCTGGCCGACGCGTACGGCGGGGCCCCGCCACGCCACGCCCCGGAGCGCCGGGACAGCAACCCCTCCTGGGCCGTCGACGAGATGAGGTTCCTCGCCACCCGCTCCCTCCCCTCCGGCGAGACCTCGGCCTCGAAGAGCACCATGCTCGACGACGACGACGACGACGGCCGCCGCCACGTGGCCGGCGTCATCGGCATCTCGGACATGGCCTTGCCGCTGAGGCTTGAGCGGACCAACAATGACAGGGATTCGCTCACGGAATCGCCAAACACGTGCAATACGGACCTCACATGCCTCCTCACGCCGAAAAAATACAACTTCCTATATTTTTAAAAGAGCCGTGAGACGATAAAACTGCGCGGGGTCGCTACCAATGCGCTTTCGGCTCGTCTACATGTATAAAGGCTATGCTCCTCTCTCATACGATTTAAGGAAAGGTGGCGGGAAGGGAAGTTATAGCGTGGAAAGCGTGCAAGGGCGTTTAGTAATGCTCACTAATCTGAGGCAACGTTAGGGGGGGGGGGGGGGGCGGCATTATTTGTAAGAGAGAAAAAAAGAAATGAAATCACAACCAAACCATTCCAATAAAGAGAATGTGCGGACCAAAGGCGAGGGGGCGAATTTTCCAAGGGGACGATGATGCTAATAAATGAGGATGCACACATAGGCTGAAGGAATCTATCTCTACTGAGAAGTGAATCTCCTCCCGATGGTAAATAATGAAATTGGATTTTTACAAATTTATTCATCCATTCTGAGATACAAAAAATCTTCATTTCAGTCATTTTACGATCCTTTCCCTCCCTAAAGCCTTTCTTTCGTCTTGGCATTATCTTTAAAATTCTTAGTCTTGTTATATGTACAATATCACACACACACAAATATATATATATATATATATATATATATATATATATATATACATATATACTATGATGGATTTACTTTTCCCCTTTTTTCCATCTAGTTTTACTTTTATTTTGTTTTCTGAAGGGGATATTTCATCATTCTATGTACACGTCCATTTTGTCCGTAATAAATCCTTATACCATTATTATCATTATTAAAACTACTCTGTGGTAGTCATGGTTAATATTTTTAACACCGATGCTATTTGTTTTGGTCTTAGTTTATTTACGTGTGGAAAAGGTAAGCTTTATTGAAGGGGAGTATAAAATCAGCGAACAGAAACGCATTTGCTTTTGCTTTACAAATTTTTGAGGCAGTGAGCAAAAGGAAAGAGGGGTTAAAGTTACAAGGGCTAAAGTAATGAAGTGTGCATATTTTCTGGTTGTTGGGGTTCACTCTCGAAACGAATGATATATGTTTATTCATATTCTTTTTAAAAAAATCATAAGTGGCATCTGTTGTCACCATTCTGAACTAAGTAAGTGACGTCATATACGTCACGATAATATGTATATTGTGTGCTTTTCCTTCGTTTTTGAGAGATTATTTTCTTCTTGTTTTAATCAGCAACAGGTGTTTGTGTTGTGTCCTTTCATCATCTGTTCTAGCGTTCGGTTTTTCCCAAATGTAATTGTGGAAAATATAAATGCAATTGCAAGAAAAAGCGCAACAGAAAGACAAGAGATTGACACACTTTAGAATGAAGGTGCAGGACTATGTTTTTTTTTAAGGGGGAGGAAGTTTATTAACCTCTTATACTATTCCCTCCCCCTTTATTGCTATCTTATTAACATTTGAAAGTGTTTTTTAACATTCCTGAGAAAGCTGCCTTTTATTATTATTTGCTTTAAATTTAGTATTTTAAAAATATTTACCATTATTGAGAAAATTTAAGAGAAAAGTAATACTCTACTACACAATACCTCCATCATCATCACGCCCATAATCATCCATAGCGTCATTATTCATATTGAGTATTTTCTATCTTATTCATGTGTTTGCATAGTTAAAAGGACTATTGCTTTACCTCCCTGACGTATTCTGGATTGCATAAAAATAGGGGCAAAATATGTGTTCATACAAACTTCTAATTTCTTTTGATTCTATTCCCCTTCACTTGAAAATAACCAATGGGATACTTAATTTACAAAAATGCAAAGCTTGCTTTGCTGAAGTTATCGCGCTCACTAGTATCAGGACTAAATGAAGTACCTCAAAGCAGCGGCTATACACAATCCAAGTCGTGAAAAAAAAAAGAGCAAGAAACATGGTTATAATAAGACTTATGAAAGTATACTGATTTTTGCATCTTAGTATACACTAGTGGATCATTTTTTCTTTCCATATTTTGTAGTATATGGATGTATATACCTGTATGTACTCTTATAGCTTTCCTGCATGCTTTTTTGTTTTTTTTTTTTCACATCATCTCGTTGTCACATTTGTATGAATCTGAAATATTGCACTAATATATACATATACATTTAGTGTTTTCCATTTTTGTTGCTTCCGATCAAATGTCCGTTACCTGTTTGGGGTGGAAAACTAACGGTGACTAACAAAAAAAAAAACGGAATTTTTATTCTTTAAATAAAAGCTATTCTAAAAATATAAAGTTAACTATGTACATTAAGTTATGGATTTCCTATTTTCTTATGTCTAATAGCTTTCTTCGAAAGTTATTGTTATTGAGTTAATTAAAGAGATAGGATGGAAAAGTGTAATGAATGAAAATATATTGTAGCTTAAATGCGATAAAAGGTGTTATACATTGAAGTTACCCTTTTCACATGTTTTTTGGGAAATTTGGCAATACAAGATTACTCAGATACTCATAAAGATGATGCCTCTGCAATATATTTCCCTGGATCCCCTACATTGATGCTTGTGCATGGACATATGAACAATTTGGCCGTGTGACTATCCTTTATTATTATTATTTATTTGTTTATTTTGATTTGTCAGGTTATGAATATACTCAGCATTACTATATAAATTGTTACAAATCAAGTCATCACAGCACTCATCCCCATTTCAAGGGGCGCATTCTCCATTTATACATGAACGCTTGACATTATTCTTTTTGTTGTCTCTGGAATATAATAATTGTGAAAGTGATGCTTCTAGCTTGGCGTATGGCGGCGCATCCTCGTTTTATAAGCTTAAAAATAGTAATTATAAAATCACTATATGATCTTGAAATATGTTATTGTTTTGTTACTTACTAATATGGCGTTGGCATTATCTTTTGTGCTATACATTGCTTTTATGAATCTTTTATAAAAACTTTTTTTAGTATGTGATAGGGGAATCAGTAGTTCAGGAGCATTGCTTCTGCATTTTTAATCCCTACTACTTTTGCTGTTCTTCAGCATTGAGGCCTGCCATATGTCTAAAGAACGATTTAGTTTCTCCGTATTTTTTTCCGGTTTCATTACTCCGATTCATCCTATTATACGTTACAATGTTTTCAGAAAAAAAAAAGGAACTTCTTCATACTTTTTAATTCATTTATATGAGTATTAATCCTAAAGTTTACTTTGCTATCGTTCGAAAATTTAATCTGTTACTAAATACAATGGTATATATACATCATTCAATGCGTTTTGAATTTATAGGATTGTTTTAATCAGCTATTTTCTTTTTTTTTTATATAAAGCCTGTGTTTTATTTTAAAAAATCCCACTATGCAGAATTTAAGATAAGGAGATGATAATCCAACCGAAGGTGTTTCCATTTAAACTACTATGGGTTCCTTTGGTTAGCCAATAAATCCCTTTCAAACTCAAGAACAATGTTAAGAATAAATGGTTAAATATCAACCCAGTTTTCTCATCTCCGCCTAATTTCTCATCCTTTATGTATTTATGGTTTACTGCTACTAGATGAAAAATACTCACCTTTCATGTACAATGTAGAAAAGATACATTAGGGGGGGGGGGGGGGGTTAAAAAAGCAACAAAAATAAACTTAATCAAAAGAAAGGTGAAAGCAAAACATAGGCCTTTCCTCCTTTGCCCACTGTTTTCCCTTTTTCAGTGTGCTACCCAAACGATGTACGTCTTTGCCTTACCTCAGGTCCACATGGACCCACACACGCTGCTCTACACCCCCCTCTCCGTCGCGGTGAACGGGGCGGCCTCTTATCTGAGCCAGGGCCACGCCTTATTTCTGCCAGGGCTGTGGCTACGGCGGTGCCGGCCCCAGCCAACATCTGAGCCTGGGAGCGGGACCTGTCTCTGTTACACAGGAGGTAGTCTGTCTGCCGCAGCCCGTGGGCCTCGTTGACCACCCGCTCCACGTCTTCCTGCCGCTCTACGGCCCCTGTGTCACGGAGCCCGGGGGTTCGCTCCCGCCGTGTGGTCCCGGTGCCCGTAGCCGGAGAAGCGAGTGAACGGCCTGAACTACACCCCAGGCGGCTTGTAAGACGGCTACGTGAAGCGGTATAACTCCGTGCGCGGGTTCGGCTTCTGACGACGCATCAGATCGTTTCGGTTCAAGATGCTGGACCTGGGGGAATCACAACAAACGGAAAGGATTTGGAACTGTCAACAACAGAAGCATCGGATCTTAATGGAATCTCCCCTGACAGCAGCCCTAAAATGAACCTCTTGCCACATGAGATGGACCTTGGAACGGCCGAGGATGACCGACCGACAGACATTTTACACTCCACTCATTAAAGTCGACACCTACGTGCCACTTGAACCCAGACCTGATTCTGTCTTCGAGTGAATGATACTAGATGTATCCTTAGATTCCTTTGCCTCCGACATCTCAAATACTTCCACCGCAATGAAAACAGTGAAGTCTTATACGCATGTACAGTCGACCCAAGGGATATCTTTGTGCACCAGAGCTACGTGTGTATGCATGGCTTCTGTGCCTTTCCATTTCGTGGCCGAGTTCGCTTTCCGGTTAGCTATATGGAAGGGCAGAGTTCATACCACGCAGTAAATTCGGAATTGCTTCCTTAGGCAGTGCATCCGGTTGTGGATTCGATGAGTATACCAACTTCAGACAATCCAGACAACAACAAAAAACTTTTCAAGAACTTACCTCGATGAATTGAAGTGTTGGAAGGTTTGTGTAAAAGTAATGGAATCTAAATAAGTTCACAATAATAATTTTGTAGAATTTATATAAATGTGCAGACGTAGATGTTTATAACATTCCCTTACACTCCATTGAGATATAATAAAGATCATATTTACCTGTTTTGCCCCTTAGACTGATGTTATATTTATATAAAATACGAATATCATGAGTTTAATAACAGAGCATTCCCATATCAAATCCTTATTTTGCTCTGGAAGGCAAACAAAATCACTAGACAAGATTTTTAAGAAAGTTACTCTATTTTTTCCCTCTTTGTGGTAGAATATAAAAATTGGTTATCGTTCCCTAAATTCTTTACTCATTTTAAAATTATATTGTTAGACTTTTTTGTTCCCTTGTGTGTGTAGCCTTGGCTATTCTGAAGGCCTGTGGGCACGTTAGGTGTTATTTTATTGTATCCGCTCAAGCAAACTTCAGTCCCTAAACAGGCTTCTCAGGAAGTGTGGATAAGCATGATAAAGAAATAATTATCACATTTTGTAAAGGTAAAATCCTTTAGGTACGAATTGCCCATGTAAAAAGGGCTACTCTCAGTGACTTGGTAATGATTCCTATATAGTATTATCGCCATTATTATTTACGCTTACTTCCTTATTTCAGAGGTGTTTCGGGGAATTAATATTTTGCTCACTTCTATTCTGTACCCTAAAATGGAACTGGTTGGTGTGGTAAAAAAGAGAGAATTCGAACAAGTAAATGAACTTTTAAAGATGATTAGGTCACGTCTATCATCTCCTGATAGGCACAAATGGGATAAAAAATCATAAATTAGGAATATATATATAGTAATGAAAATGATGTCTTGCTTTATTACATAGCCTCTAGCTTTCTACCTTTTCTTTCAATATTTCATGTGTTCATTTTTAAATACTTACATTTACCTAAAAAAGAAGTATTCTGTGTCATTCTTTTGCTAAGGATATTGTGATATTTAAAAGCATTTGAAATGGAGATGTAACGTATCAAAAACAGTCTAGTTCTAATATGACACCAAAGGCCTTCACTGAAATACTGTTTCTTTTACCTCTTCAAAATGACCCAAATCATATTCACTCATTTCACGTTTAAATCTTCTCTCATAAACTCTCACTTTTGCTCAAAAGCTTTTTTAGTTAAAAAAAGAACTTTCTTTTTTTACACCTCACCGTCCGCATCATGAGCTGTGAATCTCTCTAATGCGTTTTCATTTAGCTAACAGGCACGCGTGCAGGAAGTTATTTGCAAAGTAATTTGCCTTCCAACTAACAATTCCAGTTATTTACATTATCTTTTGCCTCGCTGAATTAGGGAAGGCGTAGCTTAGGCAAAATTGCTACCAAAGCTCTCCGGTTGTCAAAACCCTTTCCTTATCGTAATTGATATTGCTATTTTTAGTTTTCTATCTCTAGTTTTCGGGTCGTTTGGCTATGCATGTGAATAAAAGAACGTTCACTATGCGTATGAGAGTCAAATACAACACCTTTGAGTTCCATCGTCAAGTCATTTCTTCAATACATTTTGAAGAAACAGATTTTTCAAAGATTCAACTTTTTAGCTTTAAAAAAAAAGAAAAAACTGTATCCTTGGGTTTAATCCCTTGCAGTGCGACAAAAGGCGCGGGTGACGAGACACCACATTAGGGACACCTGCAAGGTCTTCCAGACCGTTGCTGAAACGCATCTTCGTTGCCAAAATCAAAAAGGGGTGTCTAGGGGGAAGAGCCTTTATCTTATTCTTACTCCATAATCTTCACCCCAAAAGAAAATATTCGTATTTTTTAATATTAAAATTTTATTTTTGGGGTCTACTTGGTAAAAAACAACAAGAACTGCCCTGACGAGATACAACTTCGAAATGGTTTACAGTCTACCCTTTTTTTTTTTTTTGCAGTCTCTTAGACGAGCAACTATATGATTATCGGTTGATAAG